>OV050030.1:292582201-292675573 GCA_920105625.2 Clusia tigrina | reverse complement strand
ATATATATATATATATATATATATATATATATATATATATATATATATATATATATATATATATATATATATATATATATATATATATATATATATATATATATATATATATATATATATATATATATATATATATATATATATATATATATATATATATATATATATATATATATATATATATATATATATATATATATATATATATATATATATATATATATATATATATATATATATATATATATATATATATATATATATATATATATATATATATATATATATATATATATATATATATATATATATATATATATATATATATATATATATATATATATATATATATATATATATATATATATATATATATATATATAGCGAGCGAAAATTTTGTGCAAATGGGAATAAACCAATGCGGTTATTGGACTCAAAATTTAAATATGAGCGAGCGAAAATTTTGTGCAAATGGGCGAATAAACCAGTGCGGTTTTGACTCAAAACTTAAATATGAACGAGGTAAAATTTTGTGCAAATGAGCGAATAAACCAATGCGGTTATTCGACTCAAAATTTAATTGAGCGAGCCGAGCATTGGTGCTAAAGATTTTGTGCTAATGAGCGAATAAACCAGTGCGGTTATTCGACTCAAAAATTAATTGTTAGCGAGGTAAAATTTGGAGCTAATGAGCGAATTGTGATTTCTCATTGTGATTTCATACTGTGCGCATGTGTTTTTAAAACGTTCCACATAGTTTCTTAAAAAAAATATATAAATTAATATAATAAAAATAATACAAGTTATAAACGCCTAGAGTGATCGCGCAAATCGCCGATATAGTGACTCTACCACTGGTTTGAGATTGCACCTCTGTTTAAATTAATGTGTAAACCAAAAATCAAAATTAATAGTAGGCAAAAGTCCAAATAGTGGTAATAACAAAACATAAAACAAAAACAAATTATACATGAGCATTTTGCGCTCTCCACCTCGATGAGATCGATGTCACACCCCCGCGCGTCCTTCTACATCACCAATAAGCAGTATACCAAACATTTCCCTGAAACCAACGGAGTTGTCCTCTCATGAGTTAACAGCGCATGCGCATTTAAGCATACCAACTCAGCAAACGTTAGCAGCAGGCGCCCCTGCAGAAAACACGGAACAACAAACTAAACTACTGCTCAACTAGAGCAAACGACACCTATGTCAAATCAGACGGTAAGTGAACAAAACTCTCTCAATGATAATTCCGCGCAAGAAGCTAAAGAATTAAGAGTAGAAAGCAGCCACTCTCGCACCTACCCAAACACACAACTGCATTCTCATGCAAATACAGCTAACACACGCTTGGTAAGCTCAATATCGTCTGATAAACATTCAAAAACAACAAATATAACAAATACAACAATTTCCGCTCAGTCTGCAACTATACAAACAGACATGGATCGGTATATTCAAATTAAACGGAAACTAAGCCCCCAAAAAATAATAAATTAACAAAAATATATAAAAGAAATTAAATTGATCAACCTACTAACTCAATGCACCACAACAGGTTTGCCGCACTTTATGATGACCCAACCAAAGAAAATGAAATAATTTCAAGTAAAATAAATTCATTTGAAAAAATCATTAAACCGCCGCCAATCTACTTGCGTGAAAAAAGTTCAAACGTTCTGGTTGAAAATATTGCTCGCCTAATAGGCAAGAATTATTTTCATATAATCTCGCTCAAAAAAGGTAACATACAGAAGACTAAAATCCAAATATATAACGAAAAAAATTATCGCTCTATTACTAATTACCTCGACGATAACAAAAAAAACTATTACACGTACCAATTGAAAAGTAGCAAAGGCCTTTTGTAATAAAAGGAATAGAACCAGAAGTTGAACCAGATGAAATAATGGAAGCGCTAGCAGACGCCGGATTCAATGCAAAAACAATATTTAACATAAAAAACAGGGATAAAACTCCTCAACCATTATTGAAGGTGGAGCTCGTTCGAGACGAGAAATCTGAAAAAAATGAAACCCACCCTGTTTATAGCCTACGTTACTTAATACATCGTAGAATTTCAATTGTGGAGCCCCACAAGCGCAAAGGGGCACACGAAATTCTACTGCACTCTACGCACAATATGTGTCGGTTGCGGCGATTTTCACCTACGTTCAATGTAAATTTGACAAATTTGATAAATATGGTAACCACACGGCCAACTATAGAGGGTGTCCAGTTTACACTGACCTAAAGATGAAGGCGCGTACAACACAAAAGCTAGTTCGCTGTGAACATGGCAATATTGCACCTAACTATCCCAGCATAAATCCAGCCAATGCTGCGCCCTCGTCCTCCTCAATAACGTACGCAAACGTATTGAAAAAAGCACATACTGAAAGTCTAGCTAGTTCTCCATCCGTTCAAAATGTAGAAGCAATGATTTGTAACCTAACGCATTGTATGGCCCAATTTATGTCAACCATGCAAACAATGATTCATGAACTTATACAAAATCAGAATCTACTGATGAAAACACTGCTCTCTCAAAAATAAATGAATCAATTATAGTTATGCTACTGGAATGCCAACGGTATTATCCAGCACAAAATAGAAATCAAGAATTTTTTGTACAACAGCGAAACCCATTTAACAGATAAGTACAACTTCAGTATTGCCGGTTTCAATTTCTACAAAACCAATCATCCAGACGGTAAAGCGCACGGAGGCGCAGGAATTCTAATTATTGCCCGTATAAAACATTTCCTACGTGACTAATATGCCGAAAGACACATCCAAGCCACTTCAATGTCCCTTCAGTGCTGGGGCGAAATTATAACAATTTCTGCAGTATACTGTCCACCTAGATTCCAAGTAACGTCAGAAAAATTCCTGCAGTTTTTTCAAACACTCGGAAGAAAATTATTGTAGCTGGAGACTATAATTCTAAGCATACCTACTGGGGCTCTCGTCTGGTAACCCCTAAAGGCAAACAGTTGTACGATGTGTTAATTGATCATCGAAATCATCTAGATTTTGTCTCAAGTGGCTAACCCACGTACTGGCCAGCGGACCAGCGTAAAATCCCTGATCTTATTGATTTCGCTGTGATCAAAAATATAAACAGGGCACTGGTTTCCTCTGAAGCAATTTTCGACTTGTCCTCCGATCACTCACCTGTAATCATATACTTTAACAAAACTCCTGAACTTGTACATAAATCGCCCAAATTGACCACCAACAAAACGAACTGGCTCAAATATAAGAAATACGTGAGTACATATATTTGCCTGGAATCTCCTCCTAAAAACAAAGATGACTTAAAGAGAGCGCTCCACGAGTTTAATTCCTTGTTAGCATCAGCGGCTGCGTGCGCAATACCAACAGAAAAAACGATGCAGGTTGCTACCGGCTATATAACTTCAACCCATGTGCAGTGCCTCGTTAAGGAGAAAACACGCCTAAGACGAGAATGGCAGAAATATAGGTCACCTGCCCTAAAGAGGAAATTAAAATTGTCAGAAAATGACCTTAGAGATGTACTTCAAAAGGAAGCTGAAGCAAGTATTGACACCTATATTAAAGATCTGGGCCCGCTTAAATACACCAATTACTCACTTTGGAGAGCTACAAAGGTTGCAAAAAGCCCAAAGGAAAGTGAGCCACCAGTAAGGCTTGGAAATGGAAGCTGGGCCAAAAGCGACGAAGAAAAAGGAGCAGCGTTTGCTGCACATCTACAAACAGTTTTTTGCCCTAATGCTCCGTGCAATAACTTCGAGGTCCCTACTTTACCTACAACCAAAGTGACTCAGCCGCTTCAACTAAAAATCAAAGACGTAGAGTGTGTCATTAAAACGGGTCTTAATGCAAAAAAGTCCCCTGGATATAACCTAATCACAAATAAAATGGTCATGGAATTACCACACATAGCGTTAATACACCTAACGAAATTGTTCAATGCTATCCTTCTCTTGGATAATTTCCCGCATATATGGAAGATATCGCAAATTACAATGATTCCTAAACCAGGAAAAGATCCAACGCAGGTGTCCTCATATCGGCCCATAAGCCTTCTACCCACCCTACCCTCTCAAAAATATTTGAAAAATTGCTACTTGGGAAAATTATGCCCTATCTAAATCAAAATGGCAACATTCCTACTCATCAATTCGGATTTAGAAAAGAGCACGGTGCAATAGAGCAGGTGCACCGTATAACTAGCGAAATTAGAAGAGCTTTCGAACAGAAGAAATACTGTTCAGCAATATTTCTAGACATTGCCCAAGCCTTCGATAAAGTCTGGCATGAGGGGCTAGTGCACAAGATTAAAAAGTTTCTGCCATACAACATACACAGAGTGCTGGAATCTTACTTAGCGAATAGGAAGTACAAAGTGAAATACAAGCAATTTGTAACCCCCGAATTTCAAATATTTGCTGGACTACCACAACTTTATATATACGTCTGACCTACCAATAAATAACAGCCTAGCTACTTACACATTTGCTGACGACACAGCTATTTTAAGTACCCATCAAAATCCGCATATCGCCTCTCGTGACCTAAACGAACACCTTAAAGATGTAGAAATTTGGCTGGCAAACTGGCGTATTAAAGTCAACGAAGCGAAATGTACTCACATAACGTTCTCCCTCAGAACCAGCACCTGTCCAGCTGTGTCACTAAATGACATAGAAATACCGCAAGCAACAGAAGTGAAGTATTTAAGAATCCATCTGGACCGTAGATTAACTTGGAGGAAGCACATAGAAGCGAAAAGAACTCAAATGAGACTAAAAGCTAACTCTCTGAATTGGTTAATCAATAAAAAATAAAAGATGCGCTTGGAATACAAAGTCCTTCTATACAAAGCTATAATAAAGCCCATATGGACATATGGGGTGCAACTTTGGGGTAGTGCGAGCACCTCAAATCTAGAACTTATCCAAAGGGCACAGTCGAAAATCCTAAGAACAATTACCGGCGCACCATGGTTTATCAAGAATAAAAACATTCACAACGATATACATATATCCACTATAAAAGAAGAAATCGTAGAATTAAGGCAGAAATACCTGAATCGCCTGCAAAATCCTCCGAACATACTTGCAAGAATTATGCTTCACGTCTAAAGAAACCATGTTTCTAAACTTATTTACAAACTAATATGTATTATGTATTTATATAGAAATTTTGTTTCCCACTTCTTTTTAAAATTATAATTAATTAATATAAGAGTATATGAACTAGTAGAACCCAAATAGCTCCAAGCAATAGGCAAAGAGCATATTTAATACATTAGTTTTAAGATTTGATAACTTTTTGTCAGTTTCCAATGGAGTAAGATACAATAGCAAATAAATGGTTTATTAAAAAAATAAAAAAAATAAAAAAATAAGCGAATAGTTATTGCGGTCAGTGCGGTTATTCGACTAAAAATTTAATTGAGCGAGCATTGGTGCTAAAGATTTTGTGTTAATGAGCGAATAAACCAGTGCGGTTATTCGACTCAAAATTTAAAAATTGAGCGTGCATAGGTGCTAGCATTTTGTACTATTGAGCGAATAAACCAGTGCGGTCATTCGACTCAAAGTGCATAGATAGTAAAGTAGAGATATATAGAGTAAATATGCAGTGTTTGCAGTCTGGGAGTTAATTAATTTTTTTTCTTTTTCTTCCTTTCTTTTCTCGAGCATCAAGAAAATGAGTTACGGACAGCATCAGTCGGCCTACAATGGCATCAAGAGGACAGCGGTGCATGCGAAGACAAACGAGTTCTCGCATTTGGGGCTTGACGATGCCAAGGTTCGGCTAACTCATTTAGAGCAACAATGCCCTCCATGACGAGATAGCATCTCGGGACAAGCGCGATGAGAGCGCTGATTTGGAAAAATCAATGGAGCGAGCGGAGCGACGGTAGTTCGGAGCGAGCGGAGCGTCGGTACTTCGGAGCGAGTGGTGCACTGAAGGCCAAAATCGAGCAATTGTCCCCAACAAGGTGCGGTGATCAAGGCGCAAAGGAGCCTATCTCGGTGCAGGTGACATAGCCGTTCCAGCAGCATGACCTCCAAAATACTTGGGGCGAATTCAATGGAAGAAAGGCATGGTTTTCGCGACAGATTTGTCGCTACAGTGAGTCACCTAAACCTTTATGCAATCAGGTTTCAGATACACAAATTAAATCAACAGGTGAGTTCTCAAAGTCTAACATAATCCATCTTAGAATCATTTAGACTCCTCGCATTAAAATGCACAATGTTTAATCCAGAGCGCTGGTTACATAGAACGCCAATCAATTTATATATATATATATATATATATATATATATATACGTATATATATATATATATATATATATATATATATATATATATATATATATATATATATATATATATATATACGTATATATATATAATAAATTGTCAAGAGGGCAATTTCGTAACAATTGGTGTCAGAAGTGGGATTGCGTATCTGTGATAAACAATGGTTAAATTTGAAAAACTGAGATTGGAGCATCTCAAGAAGGAGCTTGAGCACTTAAATTTGCAAACACAAGGGCTTAAAGCGGAGCTGCGGTTGCGATTAAGAAGCGCTTTAGAGGAGCAAAGTATAGACGTCGATGAGAATGAATTCCAATGTGAAGAGCCAACGACATCTCGACACGAAGAAACACCACAAGAAACTAACACGGGTAACTTTGACTCATCGGGATAATACAATCCTTCAAACAGGATATGCAGCAGCAGTCACAAAAAAAATTCTCAAGCAGCCGAAGAGAGGATGCAACAGCAGTTACAACAAAATGCTGAATCCGTCGAAAAGAGTGTTGCATCCGTCAAGCAAGCAGTCAAAGAGGATGTCAAAGAACAGTTACAGCAGAGTGAAATAAGACTTACTCAACTAGTGGAAAAAAATTCACAGCAGATGAAAGAAATGTCCGAGCTGGTAGACAGGAAGGTTTGTGAAATTGAGACACGGCAAGAATCGTTCTAAAAATCTGTAGTACAAAGGCAGAACGAATTTACGCAACAAAAAGAGCAAAGAATTCACTTACTACAGGAAGGTGCATTGCCTGTGCCAGCTTTATCCTCAATAAAACTGAAGCCTCCTTCCTATGATGGAACCACGATATTTAGCGTATTCAGAATGCAGTTTGAGACTACCACTAGCACAAATGGTTAACCGTTTCGTTGAAAGATGCTGCCATTTCGTTGAAAGGTGCTGCCGCTGATGTGCTTCAAACTATCTCAGAAAGTGAGCGAGACTGCTATGAAAGCTTGATGAATGCCGTTCAGCGCAAGTATGGTAGTGAACACCGGGAGCAGATGTACCAAGTAGAGCTACGAACACGGGTACAGAAGAGTGGTGAGTCTCTACAGCAGTTTGCGGCGGAAGTGGAGCGGTTGGCTCATCTTGCCTACCCAGGAGAGATTACTGAGAGGTGTATGATGGACACCTTTGTATATGGCATTCGCGACCAGGAGGTAAAGCGTTCTGCGATAACTAATCCGAAAGCTACATATATGGAGACAGTGGCTAGCGCTTTGTTATCAGAGACAGCAGCATTGGTGTGTCGGTCAGAATGCACAGCCCGTCAGATAAGAGTCGAGAACGGACAAAATTTCACGGGCAAATGCTTTACCTGCGGTGATGTGGGGCACATGGCTCTTGATTGTCAGTTAAGATGGAAACGTTATGCAACACACACTCCGGTAAGATTGCCAAAGCAAGACAAAGTCCGAATTAGGGAATCGGAAAAGATTGTCAAGCCGGGAAATGAACGGACTCCCACAACTGATGGCCCAAGAATCTTCGTTTCTCAGATGGCGCGGAAAAATAACAGCCTAACTGTCAACAGTGTATCAAGCGGATGAAAAACCGTGGTAACATTGGATACGGGTGCATCACATTCCATAATTAGAAGGGATCTCGTTCGGGGAACCGAGCCGCTTCAGGGAATAAGTTTGCGTACGGCAACTGGAGATGATGCACCGGTACTGGGAAAAGTTACACGAAAAATAACTATCGGCACCACAACAGTGACGCACGAGTTTATAGTTGCGTATATTGTGGATGAAGCAATCTTAGGTGTGGATTTTATGATACGGAATGGATTCACGCTAGATTTCAAAAGCCAAGTGCTGAAATATGCGAACACCGAAATACCGTTATTCTTTGGTGAGGATAAGTATGGAGGTGCTAAACAAGCCATTGTATCGCGGCGGACAAAAATCCCTCCCACGTCAGAGGCAGTTATACGGGCCAAAATGGGCGGAGATGTCGGGAAGCATAAGAGCCGAATCATACCAGAAAAAGTAGTGAATATTTCAAATACCGCTGAAACCATAGCGAAAAAGAAGGTAAGGTGCCAGAGAATCTCAGCAATTGTAAACTGTGAGAGGCAACCGCGAGACACGAAAAGCAAGATACGAGCTAATAAAAAGGTACCCGACGATCTGGCGAAAGAATGGACTAAAGAGTCATCTACAGTACTTCCATGCAGCAATTGTATACCTAAAAAACGAGAACAGTTGAATGAAATTCATGGATACAGCAGAAATCGTACACTACTGATGGGTGGTAAAAGGAAAGCCAGATATGATGTACGAGTAAACTCTCAGGGATTTCAGGAAGGGTAACTAGTTATGCTTCATAATCCGCAAAGGAAAAGTGGATTATCGCCAAAACTGCAAACACACTGGGAAGGTCCTTATAGGGTGATAAAGCGGATCAACGATGTAATATACCGCATCCAGTGGACGAGAAATGTCAGGAGCAAAATGAAAGTCGTTCATTTAGAGAGGCTATCTCCTTATAAAGGTTGCAGGACTATCCTTGTTCGGGACGAACAAGATTAAGCGGAAGGCAGTGAAACTTGACTGCATATCAGTGAAACGGGCTTGCATACTTTTAGGATCCCATGCGAGTTTTTGCAAATATTTTTTACCGAGCAGGGGCAACAGCATGGCGCGAAGTCTACAGAAGAGCATCAACATATTGAGCTACATCATCAGGTTTGTGCGAAGAGCAAGGCAGAGAAGCGCCAACAGTGGAAGAGAAATGTGAAGCAACGGAATTCCTGTTGAAGCAGCCGCAGGAGACCGATTTCAGACAAGAGATAGACAAACTAAGAGAGATTATATATATATATATATATATATATATATATATATATATATACATATATATATATATATATATATATGTGTGTGTGTGTGTGTGTGTGTGTGTGTGTGTGTGTGTGTGTGGAAATGAATAAACATAGATTATCAATTTAAAATTAATCAAGTTTATTACAATTCAATATTTAGTTTAAAAAAATAGCAAAATTAGGATAATAATTCAAGTTATATACACAAAAATTTCATTCGATTAAATTTCATTTACACTTCTTTTTTATACAGCCTCTTAATGTCCGCTTGGCGAATTTCAACTTAACACACGCTTTTCGACTTATCCTCTCGACATTCGCTTTACGACTGAGACAGAAAATTATGCGCTCGCTTAGACTAATTTGCATTGTATTAGCTTTTATATATGCTGGTAAACATGTCTATAATTCCTACATTCGGCCATTCTGAATGTCGGATGTCTCAGACGACTCTGCATCACTCTCGTCTTCATAGTGCTTCCATCGTTTCATAAAATCTGCAGCGGTTGAGGTGTGCTTCGGTCCATCTTGCCCGCCAACTTTACGCACCTCATATCGATCATTTCGCTTCACCTTTGTAATCTCGTACGGACCAAGGTACTTAGGAACTAGTTTAAGCCCAACTCCAAATTGGGTACGCCGAATAGCGACTATATCACCGACTTTGTAAGTGTTTGCTGATTTACGTCTTTTGTCGAACTGCTTCTTATTCTCGGCTTGAATTTTCTGGATTTCCTGCTTCGCATTGACGCGCATTTCTTGTCTCTCTTGCTCGAAGTCTTTAATAACCGCTTCCTCAAATTGACGACTTAGCTCTAGGTCCTCAGGAGTAAACATCATTAATATATAAAAGAAATGAAATTGATCAACCTACTAACTCAATGTACCACAACAGGTTTGCCGCACTTAATGATGACGCAACCAAAGAAAATGAAATAATTTCAAGTAAAATAAATTCATTTGAAAAAATCATTAAACCGCCGCCAATCTACTTGCGTGAAAAAAGTTCAAACGATCTGGTTGAAAATATTGCTCGCCTAATTGTTGGGGTCCGTATCTGCTTGTCGGCGAGAGACGTCCTCTGGGATGTCCTGTCACGGGAACCTGTAAAACCTACACCACCTTATTAAATGAGCACTGCACTATTACTGGTTTAAAACAACAAGAGCTTTATTCTTAAAATGCTAGTTCTTATATACTATTTACAAATAAACATTACAGTCTACGTCTTCACTTTTCTGGTGTTCCAGTTACGCAATTGTTATTTGGTGTCAGTTGCTCAAGCCCGCTGACCTACTGCAAGTAAAAGTGTCGTCGGTGGATTCTAAATGCCCTTCGTCAGCTTGACTGCGGAACTGTGACACCCTAAAAGTTTACATCATAATTAATGAATAATTACTGTTCATTTTCAATATTTGCACCCTAAAAATATGTGCGTTCTTAATGAATTTAATAGGAGCCGGTGCTGTGAGTCAACTACGCGTAAGTAGCTTGATTCTAACTCACAACATCCCTCCCCTCTTTCTAAAAGAAGTTAGTGCAACTAACTTCCATAAAATCTCTACAATATTTTTCTTGCACTGTAAACAATTATGTGCATTTATTTAACTCTATAGTACATATATATATAATTTGTTTTATTTTTTTCCATGAAATCGCCTTGTTTGGGTTCTATCACGGTTTTTTCTTCCTTTTTTATTCTTTTCTTTTCCATATATATATTTTTTTTTCTCTAGCTTTTGTTTTCTTTTGTAGTTTTCTTTCTTTTATTTTTTATTTTTTTTTCTTTACTTTGTTTTTGTTTTTGTTTGTTTGTTTTTTTTTTTTTTTCTTATTTTTATCCATCATTATTTTTTTTTTTTATAATCCCCTTTTTATAATTTGGTCTTTCATTGACTCTTTTCTCATTGGCGTATATACAAATATCTAAACAATAACACAATTCTATTCTATACATAAAACCTTATATTATACTGCGCCCTCTGCTACCTGCTGGTCCAGTTGACGACCGTCGTTGTCAGAGTGAAGTCCCTCGATGAACTCTGCATACCCCTCCCTTCTTTCTGGATCGGTACGTACAAAGATGATGCAAGCTTGCGCGACTAGATGCGCTTCTGACGAAATCAAAATAAATATTCGATATTCGCTTAGTGAGTGACAATGGATATTTTATCATTGGAGAAATCGTTACGAAGTTTAGTCGATAAAGCTTGGCTAAGTTATGTTCGATCTTTTCGTGGTTAAAACGATTTTTGCGCCAGGAGATTATTCTGCGAAGCTAATTGAACGATAGTAGTTGTGGCTGTTATTGTTATTGTAGCCGTTTCTCGGTGAAATTACGGAGTAACCTCGGGTTTTGGCTAAAATTACCTTTGCTTATTTCTAGACAATAATACAATATACATACTGACATATGTAATAATGGCAGACACGTTGGAATTTTTTTATCCGGACAACGTACATGTTAGTGTTTTTCATGCCATTTCGTCAGTTATGCAATAAAACTCAAGTATTATTTGACTTTTCATAAGCTTAAATCGTAGTCATCTCGCAGATGGGAAGTTGGAAGCTCTTCCACTCTTTCATATAAAAATGAATTCTCACTAATTTCGTTTTCGTTTCTTCCAACCCAAAAATTATCTCTGGACATCATCGTTGCCAAACTCGTCTTTCTTCCTTTGCGGCTTACTGATCACTTTTCTTCTACGTCTTCTTACTTCTTCTCATTCAGTCAGATTTTTGTTCGCTGCACTTGCATTTCATCTACTGGTCTCCTGGATGTTGGTTAACATATTACTCAGTCTTCGACGCTGCAGGAAGTCCCTTCCAGGTTCATGCTGCACCATATTGAACCATCCAGATGTTTGTTCACCAACGCCTGAATATCTAAAAACAATACGCTTAGCTTATCGGACTTGCCGAGTTTTAATTATTCTTACTAGCTATTACATTCATTCAATTTTTAATATTTTCCCTAACGTAAAGAGTAAATTGGATTTAAATCTATATATCGCTTATCTACTACGTCTCAACAAACAAACTATAAACAAGTAACAAAAACTATTTCCTTTACTATGATACATTTTCGTACAATTGTTGGCGGCATTAAAACTTTAAATCCTTCTCAAATATATACATTTTACAAAAATTTGCTTCATACATAATAATTATTTTCTAATTGAATTATATGCCGCCCAAAAAAAAAATTTTTTTATATCAATTCTTGGCAAAACTAGTGCCTTTTACATAAGCGAGAATATTTAAGATAAACCCGTTTATGTGAAAACATTGTCCATTGCATGACTATATCTTTCATCGCATACAATTGACTTTTTATTTAAATTTACTTCTAGCCTGATATGTATATATCCATTAACGATTCTATTTTCCATCCTGTAATCAGCCCGTATATGAATACATACATACATTCAAGGCGCTTTAAATTACCTAGAATTAATTACTAACGTTATTTTCCCCAATTAACTACACATTTTTTCGAATTTCCATACGCTAATTTCCTAAACAATAAACAGTTAAAACCTATGTACGAGTATATCTACATATAGCCTGCTGCAGTATCTGCAAATATATACATACGCACATACCCATTCCTCCTAACTAGAATACTTACTTCTTTAAATATACATTCGTACATTCATTCTTTAACTTATACACATATATATATACTCGTATATATACTTACTTCACCAGCAGTTCCATTGCCTGGCGTTAATGCCCACGCATCGAATTTCAGTGCATACACTGCCGTATGTATGTATGTACATATTCGAAGTTTTGTTTTATATTACTTACCCACGACTGTCTTATTATTTCATTTTATTTTTTAATTACGTGCAATATTTATCATTATTTAAAAAAAAAAATATTTTTCCCTACTATGCTTCGCTCGGCCACAGTGCATAATAAGCACTTTTATTACGTCAACTTTAATCGCTCGATTTTAAGTGGCACACTTCTACTGGCTTTGACTTTGAGAATCGGAGCTGTGTGTGTTCTTTGATACACACACGTACATGTTTACGTTGTTATTTTTGTGTTTACACTTGTAAAACACTGTCAACACATGTCTTTATTTGTGTGGTCTAATGTGGAATAATTTCAACAAATTATTATGTAGCTTTTTATTTTTGCCCTTAATTGTTACGACCGTTGTAACTGGGCTTTTGATCTCTGCTACTACATAGGGACCTATCCACACAGGTGAGAATTTGTTTCTCCTAGCCTGATTCTTCATTAGTACTTGATCACCCACATGAAAAACTACTGGGTTTAGTACCTTGTTATAGGCTTCCCTGGCCACTCGTTTAGCACATTCCTGGTTTTCTCTAACCAATTCGTGCGCTCGCTGCAACTGATACTTTTGCACTTTATTCGGGTCATCAGCATTGTATACAGGCGCACATTTGCGCTTCAAATTCGCTGGCATGTTGAAATCAAACCCGTAGAGTGTTCTAAACGGAGTTTGCTTCGTTGATACATGCACAGTATTGTTGTGTACATGCATCGCAGTGGTTAACCATTGATCCCAATTCGAGCCGTCTTCCTTGGCAAAACTGCGCAAGTACTCGGCCAGAGGTCGATGACTACGTTCCAGTGAGCCATTCGCCTGTGGATGATATGGTGTTATGTGCAACTTCTTGATTCCCAGCATTTTACACGTTTCTGAGAATAGTTTTGATACGAAATTTGAACCATTGTCGGTTATCAAAATCTTAGGTATGTTGTATCTTGCTATAATTTCATCAAAGAATGCTTTGGCCACCGTACTTGCTTCAGCATCGGGTATGGCCACGCACGCCATATACTTTGAGAAATCGTCTTGGAACGTCAAGATGTATTTATTGCCCGAAACAGTCTCAGGTAAAATACCTACAATATCCATATGAACTTTATCAAATGGTTGTTTTGGTGTGTCAGTTAACACCATGGGCATCTTTGTTAGCCTTGAACTTTTGTTGGCCTGGCACTTTGGGCAACTTCTTACGTATTTTTTTATGTCCTTGAGCATACCTTTCCATCCGTATACTCGCCTAATTCTGTCATGGGTTTTCCAGAATCCCTGGTGTCCACCTAGAGGTGAATCATGGAAACCCTTTAACACAGCCTGGATATCCTTTATATCCTTCAGCCATTCCACACTACTGGCTGCTTGCTCATTGGTATCGAAACCCGCATTGCTAACATCTCTTGTAGCATCAACTTTATCCTTCTGCATTCTCTCGGCCTTCTCCTTATCCGACCGTGCTTTGGACCTTGTTTGCACTACTGATACTTTCTGTGCCTGCGGTACTCTGCTGAGTGCATCGGCATTCAGATTCTTCTTCCCAGGTTTGTATATGATTTCAAAATCATACTCAGACAATTTGTGTCTGAACCTGGCTAGCCTAGACGTTTGGTCTTTCAAGTTGGCTATGCCTCTCAACGGCTGGTGATCAGTGTATATCTTGAATGGGCGTCCTAACAAATATGCTCTAAAATTCTTCGTAGCCCATACTATGGCTAGAAACTCCTTTTCTATTGTGGAGTATCTCTTTTCCGTGTCGCTAAGCGCTCTGCTTGCGAATGCTATTGGTCGGTCATTACCGACTTCCCCTTGTGACAATACCGCCCCTAATGCTTCATTGCTAGCATCAGTGGTCAACAAAAAAGTTTGCTCAAAGTCGGGGTACGCCAAAATTGGTGGCGAGCTAATTATTTCCTTTAGCCTCTCGAATGCTTGCTGACATCTCTCTGTCCATTCGAACTTTGCCTCTTTTCGTAGCAACTTGTTAATTGGCAACGCAATTCCGGCTAGTCCTTCCACGAACTTTCTATAATAGTTCACTAGTCCTAGGAATGCTTGCACTTCTTTTCTGTTTCTTGGAACCGCTAAATTTCTAACGCATTCCACCTTCTGCGGGTCAGGCAGTGCTCCTGCTTCTGAGCAACGATGGCCTAAATAGACCACCTCTCTCCGCAAAAATTGACACTTCTCCGTGTTCAATTTCAAATTGTGTTCTCGTAATTTCTGGAGCACCTTGCACAAGCGTTGCGAATGCTGCTGCAAGTTCTTCCCATAAATTACAATATCATCCAGATACACAAAACAATCTAACCCTTGCAAGCCTGTTAGCACATGGTTCATTAGCCGTTGGAAGGTAGCCGGTGCTCCTGTTAATCCAAACGGCATTCTATTAAACTCATAATGCCCTAAACCGGTGCTGAACGCGGTTTTCTGCTTATCTTGGGTATCCACCAGAACTTGGTGGTAGCCACTCGCTAAATCAAGCGTAGAAAAATATCTACTGTGTCCCAATTGATCCAGAATCTCTTCTATCCTTGGTATCGGGAACACCTGCTTGATAGTGGCGTCGTTCAATTTCCTAAAATCGACGACCATTCTCCACTTCTTCTGACCCTGCGCACCTCCCTTCTTTGGTACCAAAATTATTGGTGAGTTCCAAGGCGAGATACTCGGTGAAATAATGTTATCCTTTAACATTCCTTCCACTTGTCTATTTACCTCATCTTTGTGAGCTTGCGGCAATCTGTATTGCTTCTGGTTAATTGGCGCTTGATCCACTCTAGTAGGTATTTCATGCTCTACCTCTGGTGTATATGTTAACTGGTCTCCTTCCAGCAGAAATATGTCATGGAATGACGTACAAATGGCCTCTATTGATGCCTTCTCTTCTGAATTCACGCTTGGGTCTAACTTCAAGGATTCTAGCACCCTCTCCATTCTTTTTCTTATATCTACCTGCTTAATCTGATTCACCGATCTATAATTCGGTTCCTTAAAATTATCAGAGCTAGTGAACTTGGGCCTAAAATCCTCCTCCATCAGGTAGTCCTTTTCCGATGCATTGAGTACGCAAGCGTACACCTTACCCTTATCAACGTGCGTTATGGATTCCCCCATATATACGCCCTCCGCTAGCTGCTGCTTGTGCAAAACAACAGTCCTAAGTTTCGTATTTACATGCATAGTAACTACTCTGGTTGACCTTCCGTTTACTACCTCCATACCACACTTCTTAACCCCAGTCACGGTTCCTTCCTGCCATGACATTAATGGAAAAGTAAGGATTCTATGCTTATTGTTATCATAGAATGATAACTGCTTATCGAGCGCATCCAGTATGGTGCGTCCCCAAAGATTATCACGGCCAATTATTCCATCAGCCGGGATACCTTTCCTATCCACTTCCACTGCGTGCACTCTAAAACTCATACCCTTAACTCCACTGTGCCCTATTCTGAGCGACCCCAATGTCCTAATGCACCCTCCAAACGCTCCGTTAAGGGTTCTTAAGTCCATTTGATTAATGTCTAGCCCCTTCCGTAAAACACTAGATTTTACGAGGCTAGTGTCCGCCCCTGAATCTACTAATAGCACTAGTTTTCCACTCGCTGCTTCCTCGCAGGGCATCTCGATGAAGGCATCACCTATCCTGCTCATAGCGAAGCAATGTCCTTCTGTTCCCAACATGGACGCGTATCCACTTCCTAACTCTTCGTGATACTGGAGAGCCTCCTGCTCCTCCTTCTCCTGGACTGTAGTTCCTACATTACTAGTCCCACGTATTTCCGGCCTTATTATTACTCTCTTTCTTTTGGCTTTCCAGTCTACTGGCCTCGACTGGGCCGCTGGAAGTTTCCCTGGTTCCTTTGTTGGAACTGTCTATCCCTGCATTCCGCAGCACGATGCCCCATCCGTCCACATGAGAAGCATTTCAACCCCTGTTGGGTGTTGCCTAACGTTTGTCCACCTCTAAAATTCCAATTTGGTCGCTGCTGACCATTCCCCGTGTTGAAAGGATTTCTTCCTTCCGTTGAGTTGACTCGAGGACCACTACCCCTGCTGTCCCTTAAGGGTGGATCTGGGCGCCTCGTACCTGGCTGCCTTCTACTTTGATCCCATTTATTGTCTAATTGGCACTGTCTACTTGCCTCATGACCATATGTTTGGCACTCCATACAATAGGGCGTATTCTTGCGTGTAATGCATTCATCTCTTGTATGGCCTGGCCTATGGCAGAACGAACATGTGGGAGCCTTCTGTACAACCCCCCTGTGCGGATTTCTCTGATACGCGGCTCTGCTGTCGTAGATACCGGGATTATACGCTCCTCTGTATACGTTTGGGACGAAATTATTTCCTTCTCTATCCATGACAGCGGCAATTAAATTGTCCTGTCTATTTTCCAACATATGTATCTCCCCCAATCCGGCCGTACTCCGTTCCACAAGGACTTGCGCTCGAATTGCTTCTTCTACCAATTCCTCCAGATTTCCTGTTTTGCTATTCAGCATATGAATTTTAAGAGCGGAGTTGCGGAGCCCCACTACGAAAGTCGTTAAGACCGACTTGTCAACTTCGTATAATAACGCGGTATCACCAACGCCATCGTACTTATTCTTGATTACTTCTTGGGCCATCATCCGAAGTGACTCCAAACGCCTGGCAAAGGCGCGTATGTCTTCCCCTGCCAGTTGTTTCTCGATTCTAATTTCTTGGGATATGTCTTCCAGAGTTCTCTCCTTTAGATAAGTTCTCTTCAGAAGGCCGTAAAGTTCATTCACACTGGCGAATTGTTTTGGCAGCATAAGGTTGTACGCATCTCCAAATAACCTTTGCTTAACACAGTCAAAGAAGTCCTGCAACTCATCAGGGCCTATGCTTCGCTTTGCAAGTTCACAACCTTGAATGAACCTGCTGAGTTCGGACCTTAAATCTTCTGAAGCAGCACCAGTAAACACAGGTACTAGCCTGGACACGGTCTTTGAAATCTCCTCTATACCCATTTTACGTATTTTTGTTTTACTTATGACCGGTAAAACTTGAGCGCTATCTTTGTGGGTCGTTCCTAGATTCACTTCTCCCGGATCTGAGAGGTAATTGACCAATGACGGACTCAAACTAATTAGTCTTCGATCGGTTGTTCGTACAGGCGAAATACTGTCCACAGTATTGGGCCTGTCCTGTACCGTTACTGCTTCTGGCTCTTTTGGCGTATATCCCTTATTTTTATTAGTTACCGGACGTTCTGGAGTAAATGGCTCGACACCGATTTCCGATGCGTCAAATAAAAATCCCGCTTCACTTTCTCCAGTCAATACTAATCTAGGCTTTACCACACGACCTATCCCTTCCGGAGTTAAATACTCCGGCCAGCGAACTTCAGGAGGCAATGTCAACACTGTCTGTGTAAATCCAGCCGATGCTGATTTTGATCTCTCCTTTCTATGTGGGTTGCTATTGGTCGCCCGTCCTCTTTTCAATCCTGCACACTCCTTTTCCAACAGCGTTGCTGCTTCCTCTGTTTCCGTCAATCTCTGAGAAAGTTCCTTTACCTTTTTCTCAAGATACTCTTTTTGTGCTCTCAAATCTTCTGTTTTCTTATGAAAACTGAATAACTTTTCTTCTGTTCTTCTTTGGATTGCCGTAAAGGCTTGATCCGCTACTTCTAATGGTGACACAGCTCCTCCGGCATTCGCCTGCTTCCACAATTCCTGAGCTTCTTCCCTGCTTGTACTCGCTTCGAACTGGTCAACTATTTTCCCAGTAAACAGTTTCACCTCTGACTGTATTGATTTTAGTCTGTTCCTTACTTCCTCGTCTGGCGAAACCAAACTCACTGTTTGTTGCCCTAGTCCTTCTAATTCAGAACTAAATGTATCTGCCCATTCGTTGACCAGACTATTTATGTAGTCTGCGTATTTTTCCGCAAAATATTTTCCCTTGCCGTACTCAACTGCGTGAGGCAACAACAGTCCGTGATTATTGTTGAACTCTCTCCCCAGATCTTGCAACTGTGTTATTCGCTTGCGATAATACACGTTGTCCTTACGTAACTTGCCGTCTTTCTTAAAGTTACGGACCAGCTTTTCAATCGTTTCGCCAATTTGTTCCTGTCTCAGCAGTAATCCTTGCGCTTCCTTCGTCATATCCCAAATGCCAGAACAGATGTCGTATCCCAATTACAAATAAAAATCCAATAATTGATAAAACTTGTTATTAACTTATCCCAATATTTTATTCCATCTTACTTATTGATAAATACCAATTTAAAAAAAAACATTCCACCGTAAATTCTATCTTTATATACATATTCTGCTATACTTGTTTTCCATCACAAAGTTCCGCTACCTACCGGCGTCCATTAAGTTCTTCCATCAATGCAAATTGGTCCTTGGCTTCCTCACAGATACTCCTTGATTTCCTCTCACCATCTTTAATCCTACCAAGAATCCATAGAAAAAGGCCATATGTTTGTAAAAACCGAAATTTGATTTACCGGCAAAAGTGTCTTGATTCATTCCCGGAAATTTGAATCCATATTTAAAAATAAACCCGTAACGTATGCGCCACATAATAATAGCATTTAAATGTTTTCTTCAACATTGCTACGCAAATCGTAGTTTCCGAACTACAAAAAACTTTAATGCAACAGCACGGGTTGTCTGCACCTCTTCACCTAATACCCTAAACTCAAAATGCCAAATATTTAAATCAATCTTTATTTTGATTTTAAAACAATATAAATTGAATCATATAAATGTCCCTACCGACAAACAAACACAAATCCCCTATCATAACCGTACGAACCCTATACCGTGGCACGTTCTTTCCGAACCAAACCAACCGGTATACACAAGTTCGCAATTCAATAACGCAAAATCCGTGAATAAACAGACACGTCCCACATTCCCCGAGAATGCTGAAACAAAATGTATTAAAAAGTATGAGCCTAATCTCAGTGGAACAACCCTATACAACCTGACCGTAAGTAAAAATTTTCCTTTCGAATCGACCTATTATCACCTAACCGCAGCGGCTAATCAGCCCCAATGCTGCTTCTTCTGCATGACCGGCGCAAAAGCGCCCACACGGTCACCGAAGAATCGTCGACAAAATTCACTTAGATACTAGAATGTCCTACCATAGACATACTCACCATTTTCGTTCCCTCCATCGCCCTCCTTTGGGATGGTTATCCTTATGGTTTCCTATTGGTGGATTCCCGCGTAGGAGTGCTCTTTTCCTGGCACTCGACGTTGGATCCTACCGGCTGCGCCAAAATGTTGGGGTCCGTATCTGCTTGTCGGCGAGAGACGTCCTCTGGGATGTCCTGTCACGGGAACCTGTAAAACCTACACCACCTTATTAAATGAGCACTGCACTATTACTGGTTTAAAACAACAAGAGCTTTATTCTTAAAATGCTAGTTCTTATATACTATTTACAAATAAACATTACAGTCTACGTCTTCACTTTTCTGGTGTTCCAGTTACGCAATTGTTATTTGGTGTCAGTTGCTCAAGCCCGCTGACCTACTGCAAGTAAAAGTGTCGTCGGTGCATTCTAAATGCCCTTCGTCAGCTTGACTGCGGAACTGTGACACCCTAAAAGTTTACATCATAATTAATGAATAATTACTGTTCATTTTCAATATTTGCACCCTAAAAATATGTGCGTTCTTAATGAATTTAATAGGAGCCGGTGCTGTGAGTCAACTACGCGTAAGTAGCTTGATTCTAACTCACAACATAATGGGCAAGAATCATTTTCATATAATCTCGCTCAAAAAAGGTTGCATACAGAAGACTAAAATCCAAATATATAACGAAAAAAATTATCGCTCTATTGCTAATTACCTCGACGATAACAAAAAAAAACTATTACACGTACCAATTGAAAAGTAGCAAAGGCCTTTTGTAATAAAAGGAATAGAACCAGAAGTTGAACCAGATGAAATAATGGAAGCGCTAGCAGACGCCGGATTCAATGCAAAAACAATATTTAACATAAAAAACAGGGATAAAACTCCTCAACCATTATTGAAGGTGGAGCTCGTTCCAGAGACGAGAAATGAAACCCACCCTGTTTATAGCCTACGTTACTTAATACATCGTAGAATTTCAATTGTGGAGCCCCACAAGCGCAAAGGTCCGGTACAATACTCAAATTGCCAGGAATATGGGCAAACGAAATCCTACTGCACTCTACGCACAATATGTGTCGCTTGCGGCGATTTTCACCCCTCTGTTGAATGTAAGTTTGAAAAATTTGATAAATATGGTAACCACACGGCCAACTTTAGAGGGTGTCCAGTTTACACTGACCTAAAGATGAAGGCGCGTACAACACAAAAGCTAGTTCGCTGTGAACATGGCAATATTGCATCTAACTATCCTAGCATAAATCCAGCCAATGCTGCGCCCTCGTCCTCCTCAATAACGTACGCAAACGTATTGAAAAAGGCACATACTGAAAGTTTAGCTAGTTCTCCATCCGTTCAAAATGTAGAAGCAATGATTTGTAACCTAACGCATTGTATGGCCCAATTTATGTCAACCATGCAAACAATGATTCATGAACTTATACAAAATCAGAATCTACTGATGAAAACACTGCTCTCTCAAAAATAAATGAATCAATTATAGTTATGCTACTGGAATGCCAACGGTATTATCCAACACAAAATAGAAATCAAGAATTTTTTGTACAACAGCGAAACCCATTTAACAGATAAGTACAACTTCAGTATTGCCGGTTTCAATTTCTACAAAACCAATCATCCAGACGGTAAAGCGCACGGAGGCGCAGGAATTCTAATTATTGCCCGTATAAAACATTTCCTACGTGACTAATATGCCGAAAGACACATCCAAGCCACTTCAATGTCCCTTCAGTGCTGGGGCGAAATTATAACAATTTCTGCAGTATACTGTCCACCTAGATTCCAAGTAACGTCAGAAAAATTCCTGCAGTTTTTTCAAACACTCGGAAGAAAATTATTGTAGCTGGAGACTATAATTCTAAGCATACCTACTGGGGCTCTCGTCTGGTAACCCCTAAAGGCAAACAGTTGTACGATGTGTTAATTGATCATCGAAATCATCTAGATTTTGTCTCAAGTGGCTAACCCACGTACTGGCCAGCGGACCAGCGTAAAATCCCTGATCTTATTGATTTCGCTGTGATCAAAAATATAAACAGGGCACTGGTTTCCTCTGAAGCAATTTTCGACTTGTCCTCCGATCACTCACCTGTAATCATATACTTTAACAAAACTCCTGAACTTGTACATAAATCGCCCAAATTGACCACCAACAAAACGAACTGGCTCAAATATAAGAAATACGTGAGTACATATATTTGCCTGGAATCTCCTCCTAAAAACAAAGATGACTTAAAGAGAGCGCTCCACGAGTTTAATTCCTTGTTAGCATCAGCGGCTGCGTGCGCAATACCAACAGAAAAAACGATGCAGGTTGCTACCGGCTATATAACTTCAACCCATGTGCAGTGCCTCGTTAAGGAGAAAACACGCCTAAGACGAGAATGGCAGAAATATAGGTCACCTGCCCTAAAGAGGAAATTAAAATTGTCAGAAAATGACCTTAGAGATGTACTTCAAAAGGAAGCTGAAGCAAGTATTGACACCTATATTAAAGATCTGGGCCCGCTTAAATACACCAATTACTCACTTTGGAGAGCTACAAAGGTTGCAAAAAGCCCAAAGGAAAGTGAGCCACCAGTAAGGCTTGGAAATGGAAGCTGGGCCAAAAGCGACGAAGAAAAAGGAGCAGCGTTTGCTGCACATCTACAAACAGTTTTTTGCCCTAATGCTCCGTGCAATAACTTCGAGGTCCCTACTTTACCTACAACCAAAGTGACTCAGCCGCTTCAACTAAAAATCAAAGACGTAGAGTGTGTCATTAAAACGGGTCTTAATGCAAAAAAGTCCCCTGGATATAGCCTAATCACAAATAAAATGGTCATGGAATTACCACACATAGCGTTAATACACCTAACGAAATTGTTCAATGCTATCCTTCTCTTGGATAATTTCCCGCATATATGGAAGATATCGCAAATTACAATGATTCCTAAACCAGGAAAAGATCCAACGCAGGTGTCCTCATATCGGCCCATAAGCCTTCTACCCACCCTACCCTCTCAAAAATATTTGAAAAATTGCTACTTGGGAAAATTATGCCCTATCTAAATCAAAATGGCAACATTCCTACTCATCAATTCGGATTTAGAAAAGAGCACGGTGCAATAGAGCAGGTGCACCGTATAACTAGCGAAATTAGAAGAGCTTTCGAACAGAAGAAATACTGTTCAGCAATATTTCTAGACATTGCCCAAGCCTTCGATAAAGTCTGGCATGAGGGGCTAGTGCACAAGATTAAAAAGTTTCTGCCATACAACATACACAGAGTGCTGGAATCTTACTTAGCGAATAGGAAGTACAAAGTGAAATACAAGCAATTTGTAACCCCCGAATTTCAAATATTTGCTGGACTACCACAACTTTATATATACGTCTGACCTACCAATAAATAACAGCCTAGCTACTTACACATTTGCTGACGACACAGCTATTTTAAGTACCCATCAAAATCCGCATATCGCCTCTCGTGACCTAAACGAACACCTTAAAGATGTAGAAATTTGGCTGGCAAACTGGCGTATTAAAGTCAACGAAGCGAAATGTACTCACATAACGTTCTCCCTCAGAACCAGCACCTGTCCAGCTGTGTCACTAAATGACATAGAAATACCGCAAGCAACAGAAGTGAAGTATTTAAGAATCCATCTGGACCGTAGATTAACTTGGAGGAAGCACATAGAAGCGAAAAGAACTCAAATGAGACTAAAAGCTAACTCTCTGAATTGGTTAATCAATAAAAAATAAAAGATGCGCTTGGAATACAAAGTCCTTCTATACAAAGCTATAATAAAGCCCATATGGACATATGGGGTGCAACTTTGGGGTAGTGCGAGCACCTCAAATCTAGAACTTATCCAAAGGGCACAGTCGAAAATCCTAAGAACAATTACCGGCGCACCATGGTTTATCAAGAATAAAAACATTCACAACGATATACATATATCCACTATAAAAGAAGAAATCGTAGAATTAAGGCAGAAATACCTGAATCGCCTGCAAAATCCTCCGAACATACTTGCAAGAATTATGCTTCACGTCTAAAGAAACCATGTTTCTAAACTTATTTACAAACTAATATGTATTATGTATTTATATAGAAATTTTGTTTCCCACTTCTTTTTAAAATTATAATTAATTAATATAAGAGTATATGAACTAGTAGAACCCAAATAGCTCCAAGCAATAGGCAAAGAGCATATTTAATACATTAGTTTTAAGATTTGATAACTTTTTGTTAGTTTCCAATGGAGTAAGATACAATAGCAAATAAATGGTTTATTAAAAAAATAAAAAAAAATAAAAAAATAAGCGAATAGTTATTGCGGTCAGTGCGGTTATTCGACTAAAAATTTAATTGAGCGAGCATTGGTGCTAAAGATTTTGTGTTAATGAGCGAATAAACCAGTGCGGTTATTCGACTCAAAATTTAAAAATTGAGCGTGCATAGGTGCTAGCATTTTGTACTATTGAGCGAATAAACCAGTGCGGTCATTCGACTCAAAGTGCATAGATAGTAAAGTAGAGATATATAGAGTAAATATGCAGTGTTTGCAGTCTGGGAGTTAATTAATTTTTTTTCTTTTTCTTCCTTTCTTTTCTCGAGCATCAAGAAAATGAGTTACGGACAGCATCAGTCGGCCTACAATGGCATCAAGAGGACAGCGGTGCATGCGAAGACAAACGAGTTCTCGCATTTGGGGCTTGACGATGCCAAGGTTCGGCTAACTCATTTAGAGCAACAATGCCCTCCATGACGAGATAGCATCTCGGGACAAGCGCGATGAGAGCGCTGATTTGGAAAAATCAATGGAGCGAGCGGAGCGAGCGGAGCGACGGTAGTTCGGAGCGAGCGGAGCGTCGGTACTTCGGAGCGAGTGGTGCACTGAAGGCCAAAATCTCGCAATTGTCCCCAACAAGGTGCGGTGATCAAGGCGCAAAGGAGCCTATCTCGGTGCAGGTGACATAGCCGTTCCAGCAGCATGACCTCCAAAATACTTGGGGCGAATTCAATGGAAGAAAGGCATGGTTTTCGCGACAGATTTGTCGCTACAGTGAGTCACCTAAACCTTTATGCAATCAGGTTTCAGATACACAAATTAAATCAACAGGTGAGTTCTCCAAGTCTAACATAATCCATCTTAGAATCATTTAGACTCCTCGCATTAAAATGCACAATGTTTAATCCAGAGCGCTGGTTACATAGAACGCCAATCAATTTATATATATATATATATATATATATATATATATATATATATATATATATATATATATATATATACGTATATATATATATATATATATATATATATATATATATATATATATATATATATATATATATATATATATATATATATATATATACGTATATATATAATAAATTGTCAAGAGGGCAATTTCGTAACAATTGGTGTCAGAAGTGGGATTGCGTATCTGTGATAAACAATGGTTAAATTTGAAAAACTGAGATTGGAGCATCTCAAGAAGGAGCTTGAGCACTTAAATTTGCAAACACAAGGGCTTAAAGCGGAGCTGCGGTTGCGATTAAGAAGCGCTTTAGAGGAGCAAAGTATAGACGTCGATGAGAATGAATTCCAATGTGAAGAGCCAACGACATCTCGACACGAAGAAACACCACAAGAAACTAACACGGGTAACTTTGACTCATCGGGATAATACAATCCTTCAAACAGGATATGCAGCAGCAGTCACAAAAAAAATTCTCAAGCAGCCGAAGAGAGGATGCAACAGCAGTTACAACAAAATGCTGAATCCGTCGAAAATAGTGTTGCATCCGTCAAGCAAGCAGTCAAAGAGGATGTCAAAGAACATTTACAGCAGAGTGAAATAAGACTTACTCAACTAGTGGAAAAAAATTCACAGCAGATGAAAGAAATGTCCGAGCTGGTAGACAGGAAGGTTTGTGAAATTGAGACACGGCAAGAATCGTTCTAAAAATCTGTAGTACAAAGGCAGAACGAATTTACGCAACAAAAAGAGCAAAGAATTCACTTACTACAGGAAGGTGCATTGCCTGTGCCAGCTTTATCCTCAATAAAACTGAAGCCTCCTTCCTATGATGGAACCACGATATTTAGCGTATTCAGAATGCAGTTTGAGACTACCACTAGCACAAATGGTTAACCGTTTCGTTGAAAGATGCTGCCATTTCGTTGAAAGGTGCTGCCGCTGATGTGCTTCAAACTATCTCAGAAAGTGAGCGAGACTGCTATGAAAGCTTGATGAATGCCGTTCAGCGCAAGTATGGTAGTGAACACCGGAAGCAGATGTACCAAGTAGAGCTACGAACACGGGTACAGAAGAGTGGTGAGTCTCTACAGCAGTTTGCGGCGGAAGTGGAGCGGTTGGCTCATCTTGCCTACCCAGGAGAGATTACTGAGAGGTGTATGATGGACACCTTTGTATATGGCATTCGCGACCAGGAGGTAAAGCGTTCTGCGATAACTAATCCGAAAGCTACATATATGGAGACAGTGGCTAGCGCTTTGTTATCAGAGACAGCAGCATTGGTGTGTCGGTCAGAATGCACAGCCCGTCAGATAAGAGTCGAGAACGGACAAAATTTCACGGGCAAATGCTTTACCTGCGGTGATGTGGGGCACATGGCTCTTGATTGTCAGTTAAGATGGAAACGTTATGCAACACACACTCCGGTAAGATTGCCAAAGCAAGACAAAGTCCGAATTAGGGAATCGGAAAAGATTGTCAAGCCGGGAAATGAACGGACTCCCACAACTGATGGCCCAAGAATCTTCGTTTCTCAGATGGCGCGGAAAAATAACAGCCTAACTGTCAACAGTGTATCAAGCGGATGAAAAACCGTGGTAACATTGGATACGGGTGCATCACATTCCATAATTAGAAGGGATCTCGTTCGGGGAATCGAGCCGCTTCAGGGAATAAGTTTGCGTACGGCAACTGGAGATGATGCACCGGTACTGGGAAAAGTTACACGAAAAATAACTATCGGCACCACAACAGTAACGCACGAGTTTATAGTTGCGGATGATGTAATCTTAGGTGCGGATTTTATCCACAGAGCAGAGGAAGCAGACTTATCCACAGAGCAGAGGAAGACTGCCAACTAACTTTTGGCAAGACATTGGTCAGTATTTGCTGAAAAGGGTAAAAACGAAGGCAGAACAAAGATGGTGAAACACACAATCAACACTGGTGATGTCAAACCCATTCTTGACTTACACACACAGGGTAGTGCACTCATTCTCTAACTACAGATGGGATCCTAAAAGTATGCAATTGGGATTGCATACTTTGAGGATCCCATCTGGAGTTTGAGAATGAGTGCACCACCCTGTGTGTTATTCAGTCAAGACACAATCTATTCGAATAAAAGCTTCTTTCGTTGTAGAGATTGTGGTGTGAAGAAATATCTCGAAAGTAAGAACTTCCTGTATAAAGTTCTAGAAACATCGAGAAAATTCTACACTATTGTAGAATTTTCTACCGGAACCATTCAAAACTATAAAAGCACAAGACTGTGCAAACTAAAAACACATTCGAACAGAGATCGTGATAGTGTGTACATCGAGCATTATAATCGAAGCAGCAGTATTTGTAATTGTTATTTTGCAAAGTGATGAAATTCATTATTAAATAAAGTGGTGAAATTACTTATTAAATAAAGTGACTAATGGTTTGTGAAATAAAGTGCAAATAATAACTAAGTAAACTTGAAGCCTAATATTAAATGTGTAAATAGCAATAATTAAATAAAGCTAATTATTTTAATTTAACCAGCGATTGTTTGATTACTACACAATCCAGTGGTACGAGTCCGAGTACAGAGAGTTAGAGGAATTGTCAGGAGGGCAATTTTGTAACAGAGTAAATTGTCAAGAGGGCAATTTCGTAACAATTGGTGTCAGAAGTGGGATTGTGTATCTGTGATAAACAATGGTTAAATACGAAAAACTGAGATTGGGGCAGCTCAAGAAGGAGCTTGAGCGCTTAAATTTGCAAACACAAGGGCTTAAAGCGGCGCTGCAGGTGCGATTAAGAAGCGCTTTGGAGGAGCAGGGTATAGACGTCGGGGAGTACGAATTCAAATTTGAAGAGCCAACGACATCTCGAGAGGAAGAAGCACCTCAAAGAACTAACACGGGTAACTTTGACATGAACGTGCTTATCGAGGAAATACAGAAGCTCTTCCAGCAACACCGTGAGGATCTACGGCAGCGATCACAAGTATATGCTTCAGCAGTCAAGGAGGATACCAAGGAACCGTTACAGCAGAGTGAAACATCACCTACTCAACTACCGCAACAGAATTCACAGCAGAAGAAAGAAATGTCGGAGGTGGTGGACAGGAAGGTTTGTGTGTTTGGGTCACGGCAGGAGTCGTCCGAAGGATTAGTGGAACAAAAATTCAATACGAACGAGCAAAGGGAGAACGAAATTGGAGAACAAATAAGACAAACGATGCACCTAATACAGGAGGGCGTATTGCCTATGCCACCCCATGATGCTACCACCCCATTGGGCATCTTCAGGATGCAGTTTGAGGCTACCGCTAGCCCAAATGGTTGGAGTAATCGGGAAGTACTGGCACCGTTGGCTATGTCATTGAAAGGTGCTGATGTACTGCCGACCATCGCAGAGGGTGAGAGAGACTGTTATGAAAACGTGATGAATGCCGTTCAGCAGAGGAGTGGTGAGTCTCTACAACAGGTTGTGGTGGAGGTGGAACGTTTTCCCCATCTTGCCTGTCCAGGCGAGATTGCAGAGAGAAGTATGATGGATACTTTCATATGTGGTATTCCCGATGCGGAAATGGACTATTCAGCGATGACAAATCCAAAAGCTACATGTATGGAAACAGTGGCTGGCGATTTAACGTTTGAGATAGCGGCCTTGGTGTGCCAGCCAGTATGCAGAGCCCGTTAGGTGCAAGTTGAAAGTGGACAGGGTTGCACGGGCAAGTGCCTTGCCTCCGGTGAGGTTGGATACGCGGCTCGTGGTTGTAGGACGAAACGTAAACGTTCTCCATCAGACTCGCATGTGGGACCGCAAAGGCAGGGAATTGGATGATGTTTTTAAGCTGTCGACTAACTAAATGGAGTCAGTCTCAAGGGGCAAGATTTGACTCCCAGAACATGCAGCCCCGGAATCCTCGTTTCTCAGCTCGTACGGAAAGTCAGATGCCTAATTGCTGACAGTGTGATAAGCGAGGAGTAGTGGTAGATAAGCAGACGAAGAATGGACTAAAAAGTAATCTACAGTACTTCGATGCAGCAGTTGTATACCTGAAAAACGCGAACAGCTGAATCAAATTCATGGAAACAGCAGAAATCGTACACAACTGATGAGTGATAAATCGAAAGCCAGATATGATCTACGAGCAAACTCCAAGGGATTTCAGGAAGGGCAGCTAGTTATGTTTCATAATCCGCAAAGGAAAAAGGGACTATCGCCAAAACTGCAAACACACTGGGAAGGACCTTATAAAGTGTTAAGCGGATCAATGATGTTAGATACCGCATCCAGTGGACGAGAAATGTCAGGAGCAAAATGAAAGTCGTTCATTTAGAGAGGCTTCCTCCTTACAAAGGTTGCAGTACTATCCTTGTTCGGGACGACCAAGATTAAGCGGAGGGCAGTGAAACGTGATTGCATATCAATGAAACGGGATTGCATACTTTTAGGAAACCATCTGGAGTTTGAGAATGAGTGCACCACCCTGTGTGTGTAAGTCAAGTCACGAACTATTCATATAAAAGTTTACTTAAGAACACCCTGTCGGTGGTGTAAAATAATGAAAGCTTTCTTTGAGGTGTATATCAAATTCTAGAAAGATGGAGAAATTTCTACTGTATTGTAGAAGTTTCCACCTCAACCATTCGAAACTATAAAAAGCACAAGCCTGTGCAAAGTCGAGGTGAGTCGAACAGAGATCGTGACAGTGTGTACATAGAGCATTATAATCGAAGCAGCAGTATTTGTAATTGTGTAAAGTGATGAAATTCATTAGTAAATAAAGTGACTAATGGTTTGTGAAATAAAGTGCAAATAATAACTAAGTAAATTTTAAGCCTAATATTAAATGTGTAAATAGCAATAGTTAAATAAAGCTAATTATTCTAATTTAACCAGCGATTGTTTGATTACTACACAATCCAGTGGTACGAGTCCGAGTACAGAGAGTTAGCGAAATTGTCAGGAGGGCAATTTTGTAACAGAGTAAATTGTCAAGAGGGCAATTTCGTAACAATATATTGAAACGTGATTGCATATCAGTGAAACGGGATTGCATACTTTTAGGATCCCATCTGCAGATTGAGAATGAGTGCCCCCTGTGAGTCAAGATGCGAACTATTCGAATAAAAGCTTATTCAAGAACCATCCGTCGGTAATATCAAAAAGAATATTCTCGACTTCTGTCGAAGTGGATAGAAGCTTCTAGAAAATACGAGAATAGCGTAGAATTTTCGACTCCAACCATTCGAAAACTATAAAAGCGACAAGACTGTTCAAAGTCGAAGACAGTAGATCAGGGATCGTAAAAGTGTATACATCAGGCATTTTAATCTAAGCAGCAGTATTAGCAGTATTTGTAATTTTGCAAAGTGATGAAATTCATTATTAAATAAAGTGATGAAATTACTTATTAAATAAAGTGACTAATGGTTTGTGAAATAAAGTGCAAATAATAACTAAGTAAACTTTAAGCCTAATATTAAATGTGTAAATAGCAATAATTAAATAAAGCTAATTATTTTAATTTAACCAGCGATTGTTTGATTACTACACAATCCAGTGGTACGAGTCCGAGTACAGAGAGTTAGAGGAATTGTCAGGAGGGCAATTTTGTAACAGAGTAAATTGTCAAGAGGGCAATTTCGTAACAATTGGTGTCAGAAGTGGGATTGTGTATCTGTGATAAACAATGGTTAAATACGAAAAACTGAGATTGGGGCAGCTCAAGAAGGAGCTTGAGCGCTTAAATTTGCAAACACAAGGGCTTAAAGCGGCGCTGCAGGTGCGATTAAGAAGCGCTTTGGAGGAGCAGGGTATAGACGTCGGGGAGTACGAATTCAAATTTGAAGAGCCAACGACATCTCGAGAGGAAGAAGCACCTCAAAGAACTAACACGGGTAACTTTGACATGAACGTGCTTATCGAGGAAATACAGAAGCTCTTCCAGCAACACCGTGAGGATCTACGGCAGCGATCACAAGTATATGCTTCAGCAGTCAAGGAGGATACCAAGGAACCGTTACAGCAGAGTGAAACATCACCTACTCAACTACCGCAACAGAATTCACAGCAGAAGAAAGAAATGTCGGAGGTGGTGGACAGGAAGGTTTGTGTGTTTGGGTCACGGCAGGAGTCGTCCGAAGGATTAGTGGAACAAAAATTCAATACGAACGAGCAAAGGGAGAACGAAATTGGAGAACAAATAAGACAAACGATGCACCTAATACAGGAGGGCGTATTGCCTATGCCACCCCATGATGCTACCACCCCATTGGGCATCTTCAGGATGCAGTTTGAGGCTACCGCTAGCCCAAATGGTTGGAGTAATCGGGAAGTACTGGCACCGTTGGCTATGTCATTGAAAGGTGCTGATGTACTGCCGACCATCGCAGAGGGTGAGAGAGACTGTTATGAAAACGTGATGAATGCCGTTCAGCAGAGGAGTGGTGAGTCTCTACAACAGGTTGTGGTGGAGGTGGAACGTTTTCCCCATCTTGCCTGTCCAGGCGAGATTGCAGAGAGAAGTATGATGGATACTTTCATATGTGGTATTCCCGATGCGGAAATGGACTATTCAGCGATGACAAATCCAAAAGCTACATGTATGGAAACAGTGGCTGGCGATTTAACGTTTGAGATAGCGGCCTTGGTGTGCCAGCCAGTATGCAGAGCCCGTTAGGTGCAAGTTGAAAGTGGACAGGGTTGCACGGGCAAGTGCCTTGCCTCCGGTGAGGTTGGATACGCGGCTCGTGGTTGTAGGACGAAACGTAAACGTTCTCCATCAGACTCGCATGTGGGACCGCAAAGGCAGGGAATTGGATGATGTTTTTAAGCTGTCGACTAACTAAATGGAGTCAGTCTCAAGGGGCAAGATTTGACTCCCAGAACATGCAGCCCCGGAATCCTCGTTTCTCAGCTCGTACGGAAAGTCAGATGCCTAATTGCTGACAGTGTGATAAGCGAGGAGTAGTGGTAGATAAGCAGACGAAGAATGGACTAAAAAGTAATCTACAGTACTTCGATGCAGCAGTTGTATACCTGAAAAACGCGAACAGCTGAATCAAATTCATGGAAACAGCAGAAATCGTACACAACTGATGAGTGATAAATCGAAAGCCAGATATGATCTACGAGCAAACTCCAAGGGATTTCAGGAAGGGCAGCTAGTTATGTTTCATAATCCGCAAAGGAAAAAGGGACTATCGCCAAAACTGCAAACACACTGGGAAGGACCTTATAAAGTGTTAAGCGGATCAATGATGTTAGATACCGCATCCAGTGGACGAGAAATGTCAGGAGCAAAATGAAAGTCGTTCATTTAGAGAGGCTTCCTCCTTACAAAGGTTGCAGTACTATCCTTGTTCGGGACGACCAAGATTAAGCGGAGGGCAGTGAAACGTGATTGCATATCAATGAAACGGGATTGCATACTTTTAGGAAACCATCTGGAGTTTGAGAATGAGTGCACCACCCTGTGTGTGTAAGTCAAGTCACGAACTATTCATATAAAAGTTTACTTAAGAACACCCTGTCGGTGGTGTAAAATAATGAAAGCTTTCTTTGAGGTGTATATCAAATTCTAGAAAGATGGAGAAATTTCTACTGTATTGTAGAAGTTTCCACCTCAACCATTCGAAACTATAAAAAGCACAAGCCTGTGCAAAGTCGAGGTGAGTCGAACAGAGATCGTGACAGTGTGTACATAGAGCATTATAATCGAAGCAGCAGTATTTGTAATTGTGTAAAGTGATGAAATTCATTAGTAAATAAAGTGACTAATGGTTTGTGAAATAAAGTGCAAATAATAACTAAGTAAATTTTAAGCCTAATATTAAATGTGTAAATAGCAATAGTTAAATAAAGCTAATTATTCTAATTTAACCAGCGATTGTTTGATTACTACACAATCCAGTGGTACGAGTCCGAGTACAGAGAGTTAGCGAAATTGTCAGGAGGGCAATTTTGTAACAGAGTAAATTGTCAAGAGGGCAATTTCGTAACAATATATTGAAACGTGATTGCATATCAGTGAAACGGGATTGCATACTTTTAGGATCCCATCTGCAGATTGAGAATGAGTGCCCCCTGTGAGTCAAGATGCGAACTATTCGAATAAAAGCTTATTCAAGAACCATCCGTCGGTAATATCAAAAAGAATATTCTCGACTTCTGTCGAAGTGGATAGAAGCTTCTAGAAAATACGAGAATAGCGTAGAATTTTCGACTCCAACCATTCGAAAACTATAAAAGCGACAAGACTGTTCAAAGTCGAAGACAGTAGATCAGGGATCGTAAAAGTGTATACATCAGGCATTTTAATCTAAGCAGCAGTATTAGCAGTATTTGTAATTTTGCAAAGTGATGAAATTCATTATTAAATAAAGTGATGAAATTACTTATTAAATAAAGTGACTAATGGTTTGTGAAATAAAGTGCAAATAATAACTAAGTAAACTTTAAGCCTAATATTAAATGTGTAAATAACAATAATTAAATAAAGCTAATTATTTTAATTTAACCAGCGATTGTTTGATTACTACACAATCCAGCGGTACGAGTCCGAGTACAGATAGTTAGAGAAATTGTCAGGAGGGCAATTTTGTAACAGAGTAAATTGTCCGGAGGGCAATTTTGTAACAGAGTAAATTGTCAAGAGGGCAATTTCGTAACAATTGGTGTCAGAAGTGGGATTGTGTATCTGTAATAAACAATGGTTAAATTCGAAAAACTGAGATTGGAGCAGCTCAAGAAGGAGCTTGAGCGCTTAAATTTGCAAACACAAGGGCTTAAAGCGGAGCTGCAGGTGCGATTAAGAAGCGCTTTAGAGGAGCAGGGTATAGACGTCGATGAGCATGAATTCCAGTGTGAAGAGCCAACGACATCTCGCCACGAAGAAACACCACAAGAACCTAACACGGGTAACTTTGACATGAGCGCACTTATCGGGATAATGCAATCCTTTAAACAGGATATGCAGCAGCAGTTACAACAAAATTCTCAAGCAGCCGATGAGAAGATGCAGTTGCGATTACAACAAAATGCTCAAGCTGTCAGAGAGGATGTTAAAGAACAGTTACAGCAGAGTGAAATACGACTTGCTCTACTAGCGGAACAAAACTCACAGCAGATGAAAGAAATGTCCGAGATGGTAGACAGGAAGGTTTGTGAAATTGAGACACGGCAGGAATCGTTCGAAAAATCTGTAGAACAAAAATTAATTGCGAACGAGCAAAAGCAAAACGAATTAGAGCAAAGAATTCACCTACTACAGGAAGGTGCATTGCCTGTGCCAGCTTTATCCTCAATAAAACTGAAGCCTCCTACCTATGATGGAACCACGACATTTAGCGTGTTCAGAATGCAGTTTGAGACTACCGCTAGCACAAATGGTTGGAGTGCTCGCGAAAAAGTGGCTGCATTAACCGTTTCATTGAAAGGTGACGCCGCAGATGTGCTTCAAACTATCTCAGAAAGTGAGCGAGACTGCTATGAAAGCTTGATGAATGCCGTTCAGCGCAAGTATGGTAGTGAACACCGGAAGCAGATGTACCAAGTAGAGCTACGAACACGTGTACAGAAGAGTGGTGAGTCTCTACAACAGTTTGCGGCGGAAGTGGAACGGTTGGCTCATCTTGCCTACCCAGGAGAGATCACTGAGAGGTGTATGATGGACACCTTTGTATATGGCATTCGCGATGCGGAGATAAAGCGTTCTGCAATAACTAATCCGAAAGCTACATATATGGAGACAGTAGCTAGCGCTTTAACTTCAGAGACAGCAGCCTTGGTGTGCCAGCCAGTATACAGAGCCCGTCAGGTACAAGTTGAAAGCGGCCAAAGTTTCACGGGCAAATGCTTCACCTGCGAGGTCGGACACATGGCCCGTAATTGCCAATCGAGACGGAAACGTTCTAGATCACGCTCACCGGTAAGACCTCCAAAGCAAGTCAGATTCCAAAGTAGGGAATCAGAAAATGTTGAAAAGCCGTCGACAAACTAGATGGAGTCAGTCTCGAGGGGCTTGATCTGACTCCCACAACATGTAGCCCCAGAATCTTCGTTTCTCAGATGGCACGGAAAATCAACAGCCTAACTGTCGACAGCGTAGTAAATGGAAGAAAAATCGTGGTAACATTGGATACGGGTGCATCACATTCCATAATTAGAAGGGATCTCGTTCGGGGAATCGAGCCGCTTCTGGGAATAAGATTGCGTACGGCAACTGGAGATGATGCACCGGTACTGGGAAAAGTTACACGGAAAATAACTATCGGCACCACAACAGTGACGCACGAGTTTGTAGTTGCGGATATTGTGGACGAATTAATCTTAGGTGTGGATTTTATGATTCGGAATGGATTCACCCTAGATTTGAAATGCCGAATGTTGAAGTATGCGAGCACCGAAATACCGTTATCCGTTGGTGAGGATAAGTATGGAGGTATCCGACAAGCCATTGTATCGCGGCGGACAAAAATCCCGGCAAAGTCAGAGGCAGTCATATGGGCCAAAATGGACGGAGATGTGGAGAAGAACAAGTTGTGGGTTGTGGAGACGGATGAAAAATTTGTACTGGATGACATCATCATTGGAAAAACCCTCGTAGAAGAACAGCAGAACAGAATAGTGCCAGTAAGAGTGGTCAATCTTGCAAATTCCGCTAAAACCATAGAGAAAGGACAGATAATTGGAAATTGCCGGGCAATTTCGGCAATTGTAAACTGTGAAAGCCAGCCTCGAGACACAAAAATGAAGATACCAGCTGATAAAAAGGTACTCGACGATCTTACGAAAGAATGGAGCAAAGACTTATCCACAGAGCAGAGGAGGACTGCCAGCCAACTTTTGGCAAGACATTGGTCAGTATTTGCTGAAAAGGGTAAAAACGAAGGCAGAACAAAGACGGTGAAACACACAATCAACACTGGTGATGCCAAACCCATTCGTCAAGCGTCAAGAAGAGTACCTCTGGCAAAGAGAGAAGAGGTGAATGTATTGCTGAAGGAAATGCATCAGAACAACGTCATAGAGCCATCAGCGAGCCCCTGGAGTTCTCCAGTGGTATTAGTCAAGAAGAAGGATGGCTCCACATGTTTCTGTGTAGATTATCGTAAACTAAATGAGGTAACGAAGAAAGATAGTTATCCATTACCTCGAATCGACGATACGTTGGACACACTTTCAAATTGGTTCTCAACGCTGGATTTACAAAGCGGATATTGGCAAGTGGCAGTAGACGAACAAGACAAGGAAAAGACAGCATTCAGTGCCGGTGATGGACTATGGCAATTTTTGGTGATGCCATTCGGACTGTGTAATGCTCCAGCTACATTTGAACGCTTAATGGAACATGTGCTAAAGGGTCTTCACTGGAAAACGTGTCTGGTGTACTTAGATGACATCATCGTTATGGGAAAGGACTTCGAGGACCACTTGAAGAATTTGGAAGAAGTATTGATGCGATTAGGAGCTTCAGGGTTGAAGCTGAGCGCAAAGAAATGCTCGTTCTTCAAGAAAGAAGTCAAGTACCTTGGACATAAAGTCACACCTGAAGGAGTACACACAGATCCAGATAAGATAGACTCAGTAAGGGAGTGGCCAAGACCAACTAGTTTGCATGAGCTACGCAGCTTCTTGGGTCTTTGCACCTATTATAGACGCTTTGTTCCAGGCTTTGCGGACGTGGCTGGTAGTCTGCATGCATTAACGAGGAAAAATTGTCCTTTTGAGTGGAAAAGCGAACAGGAGAAGGCATTCAACAGATTGAAAGAGCTATTGTGTACAGCTCCGATCCTTGCGTATCCAATACCTGGCGAAAAATTTATTTTGGATACAGATGCAAGTGGATTCGGGATTGGAGGTGTCCTGTCGCAAGTTACTGACGGACATGAAAGAGTAATAGCCTACTTCAGTAAGATCTTATCAAAGCCAGAGCGAAATTACTGTGTAACACGGAGAGAACTTTTGGCGGTTATGCAGTGCGTGAAGCACTTTAACAAGTACCTGTATGGACAAAAGTTCTTGTTGAGAACGGATCACGCTGCTCTGCGCTGGCTATTACAGTTCAAAAATCCCGAAGGTCAGGTTGCGAGATGGATTGAGAGACTCCAAAGCTACGATTTCACAATAGAACATCGCAGAGGCGGAAACCACGGGAATGCTGATGCACTATCACGACGTCCTTGCAGTATGGAATGTAAGCACTGTTCTAAAGCTGAAGGGAAAGAAGGAGTAGTCGATGTGCGCTTAATGGCTGTTTTACCAGACGATGAATGGACAGCGGAAAAGATAAAAGAAGAACAACGAAATGACCCAGATTTGGCAAAAATCGTATCAAGTAAGAATGAAGGAAAACGGCCTGATTGGAACGAAATCTCGACTGAAAGCCCCATAACTAAAGCATATTGGGCTCAATGGAATAGCTTAAAGCTGCAAGATGGATGCCTATTCCGCCTGTGGGAGAGCGAAGATGGAAAAACCACGAAGAACTTGATTGTGGTACCCAAGGCAAGAATAAGCGAAATTCTCAAGGAATACCATAGTGGGCCAAGCGGAGGGCATTTGGGAATAACAAAAACAGTCGAGAAAATTAAAACACGATTTTATTGGGTTGGTTGCCAGCAATCGGTGGTTGACCGGATTAGTGCTTGTGAAAAGTGTACAGCTGCCAAGGGACCGAGCCGTCGCAGCCAGGGGAAGATGCATTTATACAACGTGGGAGCGCCATTTGAGCGTATTGCAATGGACATAGCAGGTCCGTTTCCAATTAGTGATTCCGGCAACAAATATGTTCTCGTCGTAATCGACTATTTTAGTAAATGGCCAGAAGTATACCCCATTCCCGATCAAGAAGCTAAGACCGTTGCAGATGCATTTATCAATAATTGGGTCTGCAGATTCGGAGCTCCCCTCGAGTTGCACTCGGATCAAGGCAGAAATTTCGAGTCAACAATATTCAGGGAAATGAGTGAATTGATGGGCATACGCAAAACTCGTACAACCCCTTTGCACCCACAATCCGATGGAATGGTTGAAAGATTTAATCGTACGCTTGAGGAACACCTAAGAAAAGTCGTGGACAGAAACCAGAAAAATTGGGACCAACACATACCCCTCTTCTTAATGGCATATCGATCGGCAACTCACGATACAACATCTACAACACCAGCTAAGGCTATTTTCGGTTGTGACATAAGATTGCCTGCAGATCTGAAATTCGGTGCCTACTCATCTACGGAAGTTTCATGTAGCAGTTATGTAGCTGACAAACGAAGACAGCTGAATGAAATTCATGGAACCATCAGAAAGCGCACACAACTGATGAGTGATAAAATGAAAGCCAGATATGATCTACGAGCAAACTCCAAGGGATTTCAGGAAGGGCAGCTAGTTATGCTTCATAATCCGCAGAGGAAAAAGGGATTATCGCCAAAACTGCAAACACACTGGGAAGGCCCTTATAAGGTGATAAAGCGGCTCAACGATGTAGTATACCGCATCCAGTTGGCGAGAAATGCCAGGAGCAAAATGAAAGTCGTTCATTTAGAGAGGTTATCTCCTTATAAAGGTTGCAGTACTATCCTTGTTCGGGACGAACAAGTTTAAGCGGTGGGCAGTGAAACGTGATAGCTCAGTGAAAAGGGATTGCATACTTTTAGGATCCCATCTGGAGAATGAGTGCCCCCTGTGAGTCAAGATGCGAACTATTCGAATAAAAGCTTATTCAAGAACCATCCGTCGGTAATATCAAAAAGAATATTCTCGACTTCTGTCGAAGTGGATAGAAGCTTCTAGAAAATACGAGAATAGCGTAGAATTTTCGACTCCAACCATTCGAAAACTATAAAAGCGACAAGACTGGTCAAAGTCGAAGACAGTAGATCAGAGATCGTAAAAGTGTATACATCAGGCATTTTAATCTAAGCAGCAGTATTAGCAGTATTTGTAATTTTGCAAAGTGATGAAATTCATTATTAAATAAAGTGATGAAATTACTTATTAAATAAAGTGACTAATGGTTTGTGAAATAAAGTGCAAATAATAACTAAGTAAACTTTAAGCCTAATATTAAATGTGTAAATAACAATAATTAAATAAAGCTAATTATTTTAATTTAACCAGCGATTGTTTGATTACTACACAATCCAGCGGTACGAGTCCGAGTACAGATAGTTAGAGAAATTGTCAGGAGGGCAATTTTGTAACAGAGTAAATTGTCCGGAGGGCAATTTTGTAACAGAGTAAATTGTCAAGAGGGCAATTTCGTAACAATATATATATATATATATATATATATATATATATATATATATATATATATATATATATATATATATATATATATATATATATATATATATATATATATATATATATATATATATATATATATATATATATATATATATATATATATATATATATATATATATATATATATATATATATATATATATATATATATATATATATATATATATATATATATATATATATATATATATATATATATATATATATATATATATATATATATATATATATATATATATATATATATATATATATATATATATATATATATATATATATATATATATATATATATATATATATATATATATATATATATATATATATATATATATATATATATATATATATATATATATATATATATATATATATATATATATATATATATATATATATATATATATATATATATATATATATATATATATATATATATATATATATATATATATATATATATATATATATATATATATATATATATATATATATATATATATATATATATATATATATATATATATATATATATATATATATATATATATATATATATATATATATATATATATATATATATATATATATATATATATATATATATATATATATATATATATATATATATATATATATATATATATATATATATATATATATATATATATATATATATATATATATATATATATATATATATATATATTGAAACGTGATTTCACATCAGTGAAACGGGATTGCATACTTTTAGGATCCGATCTGGAGTTTGAGAATGAGTGCACCACCCTGTGTGTGTAAGTCAAGATTGTGGTGTAAAGAAATATCTCGAAAGTAAGAACTTCCTGCAGAAAATTATAGAAAGATCCAGAAACTTCTAGTACATTGTAGAAGTTTCTACCTCAACCATTCGAAACTATAAAAGCACAAGACTGTGCAAAGTCAAAGACATTCGAACAGAGATCTTCACAATGTGTACATCGAGCATTATAATCGAAACAGCAGTATTTGTATTTGTGCAAAGTGATGAAATTCATTATGAAATAAAGTGATCAATGAATTGTGATATAAAGTACAAATTGTAATGAAGTAAACTTTAAGCCTAATATTAAATGTGTAAATAGCAATAATTAAATAAAGTTAGTTATTTTAATTTACACACGATTATTTAATTACTGGTACGAATCCGAGTACAGAGAGAGTAAATTGTCAAGACGGTAATTTCGTAGTATATATATTGAAACGTGATTGCATATCAATGAAACGGGATTGCATACTTTTAGGATCCCATCTGGAGTTTGAGAATGAGTGCACCACCCTGTGTGTGTAAGTCAAGATTGTGGTGTAAAGAAATATCTCGAAAGTAAGAACTTCCTGCAGAAAATTATAGAAAGATCCAGAAACTTCTAGTACATTGTAGAAGTTTCTACCTCAACCATTCGAAACTATAAAAGCACAAGACTGTGCAAAGTCAAAGACATTCGAACAGAGATCTTCACAGTGTGTACATCGAGCATTATAATCGAAACAGCAGTATTTGTATTTGTGCAGTGATGAAATTCATTATGAAATAAAGTGATCAATGAATTGTGATATAAAGTACAAATTGTAATGAAGTAAACTTTAAGCCTAATATTAAATGTGTAAATAGCAATAATTAAATAAAGTTAGTTATTTTAATTTACACACGATTATTTAATTACTGGTACGAATCCGCGTACAGAGAGAGTAAATTGTCAAGACGGTAATTTCGTAGTATATATATTGAAACGTGATTGCATATCAATGAAACGGGATTGCATACTTTTAGGATCCCATCTGGAGTTTGAGAATGAGTGCACCACCCTGTGTGTGTAAGTCAAGACACGAACTATTCGTATAAAAGTTTACTTAAGAACACCCTGTCGGTGGTGTAAAATAATGAAAGCTTCCTTTGAGGTGTATATCAAGTTCTAGAAAGATCGAGAAATTTCTACTGTATTGTAGAAATTTCCACCTCAACCATTCGAAACTATAAAAAGCACAAGCCTGTGCAAAGTCGAGGTGATTCGAACAGAGATCGTGACAGTGTGTACATAGAGCATTATAATCAAAGCAGCAGTATTTGTAATTGTGAAAAGTGATGAAATTCATTAGTAAATAAAGTGACTAATGGTTTGTGAAATAAAGTGCAAATAATAACTAAGTAAACTTTAAGCCTAATATTAAATGTGTAAATAGCAATAGTTAAATAAAGCTAATTATTTTAATTTAACCAGCGATTGTTTGATTACTACACAATCCAGTGGTACGAGTCCGAGTACAGAGAGTTAGAGAAATTGTCAGGAGGGCAATTTTGTAACAGAGTAAATTGTCAAGAGGGCAATTTCGTAACAATTGGTGTCAGAAGTGGGATTGTGTATCTGTTATAAACATGGTTAAATTTGAAAAACTGAGATTGGAGCAGCTCAAGAAGGAGCTGGAGCGCTAAATTTGCAAACACAAGGGCTTAAAGCGGAGCTGCAGGTGCGATTAAGAAACGCTTTAGATGAGCAGGGTATAGACGTCGGGGAGTACGAATTCAAATTTGAAGAGCCAACGACATCTCGAGAGGAAGAAGCACCTCAAAGAACTAACACGGGTAACTTTGACATGAACGTGCTTATCGAGGAAATACAGAAGCTCTTCCAGCAACACCGTGAGGATCTACGGCAGCGATTACAAGTATATGCTTCAGCAGTCAAGGAGGATACCAAGGAACCGTTACAGCAGAGTGAAACATCACCTACTCAACTACCGCAACAGAATTCACAGCAGAAGAAAGAAATGTCGGAGGTGGTGGACAGGAAGGTTTGTGTGTTTGGGTCACGGCAGGAGTCGTCCGAAGGATTAGTGGAACAAAAATTCAATACGAACGAGCAAAGGGAGAACGAAATTGGAGAACAAATAAGACAAACGATGCACCTAATACAGGAGGGCGTATTGCCTATGCCACCCCATGATGCTACCACCCCATTGGGCATCTTCAGGATGCAGTTTGAGGCTACCGCTAGCCCAAATGGTTGGAGTAATCGGGAAGTACTGGCACCGTTGGCTATGTCATTGAAAGGTGCTGATGTACTGCCGACCATCGCAGAGGGTGAGAGAGACTGTTATGAAAACGTGATGAATGCCGTTCAGCAGAGGAGTGGTGAGTCTCTACAACAGGTTGTGGTGGAGGTGGAACGTTTTCCCCATCTTGCCTGTCCAGGCGAGATTGCAGAGAGAAGTATGATGGATACTTTCATATGTGGTATTCCCGATGCGGAAATGGACTATTCAGCGATGACAAATCCAAAAGCTACATGTATGGAAACAGTGGCTGGCGATTTAACGTTTGAGATAGCGGCCTTGGTGTGCCAGCCAGTATGCAGAGCCCGTTAGGTGCAAGTTGAAAGTGGACAGGGTTGCACGGGCAAGTGCCTTGCCTCCGGTGAGGTTGGATACGCGGCTCGTGGTTGTAGGACGAAACGTAAACGTTCTCCATCAGACTCGCATGTGGGACCGCAAAGGCAGGGAATTGGATGATGTTTTTAAGCTGTCGACTAACTAAATGAAGTCAGTCTCAAGGGGCAAGATTTGACTCCCAGAACATGCAGCCCCGGAATCCTCGTTTCTCAGCTCGTACGGAAAGTCAGATGCCTAATTGCTGACAGTGTGATAAGCGAGGAGTAGTGGTAGATAAGCAGACGAAGAATGGACTAAAAAGTAATCTACAGTACTTCGATGCAGCAGTTGTATACCTGAAAAACGCGAACAGCTGAATCAAATTCATGGAAACAGCAGAAATCGTACACAACTGATGAGTGATAAATCGAAAGCCAGATATGATCTACGAGCAAACTCCAAGGGATTTCAGGAAGGGCAGCTAGTTATGTTTCATAATCCGCAAAGGAAAAAGGGACTATCGCCAAAACTGCAAACACACTGGGAAGGACCTTATAAAGTGTTAAGCGGATCAATGATGTTAGATACCGCATCCAGTGGACGAGAAATGTCAGGAGCAAAATGAAAGTCGTTCATTTAGAGAGGCTTCCTCCTTACAAAGGTTGCAGTACTATCCTTGTTCGGGACGACCAAGATTAAGCGGAGGGCAGTGAAACGTGATTGCATATCAATGAAACGGGATTGCATACTTTTAGGAAACCATCTGGAGTTTGAGAATGAGTGCACCACCCTGTGTGTGTAAGTCAAGTCACGAACTATTCATATAAAAGTTTACTTAAGAACACCCTGTCGGTGGTGTAAAATAATGAAAGCTTTCTTTGAGGTGTATATCAAATTCTAGAAAGATGGAGAAATTTCTACTGTATTGTAGAAGTTTCCACCTCAACCATTCGAAACTATAAAAAGCACAAGCCTGTGCAAAGTCGAGGTGAGTCGAACAGAGATCGTGACAGTGTGTACATAGAGCATTATAATCGAAGCAGCAGTATTTGTAATTGTGTAAAGTGATGAAATTCATTAGTAAATAAAGTGACTAATGGTTTGTGAAATAAAGTGCAAATAATAACTAAGTAAATTTTAAGCCTAATATTAAATGTGTAAATAGCAATAGTTAAATAAAGCTAATTATTCTAATTTAACCAGCGATTGTTTGATTACTACACAATCCAGTGGTACGAGTCCGAGTACAGAGAGTTAGCGAAATTGTCAGGAGGGCAATTTTGTAACAGAGTAAATTGTCAAGAGGGCAATTTCGTAACAATATATTGAAACGTGATTGCATATCAGTGAAACGGGATTGCATACTTTTAGGATCCCATCTGCAGATTGAGAATGAGTGCCCCCTGTGAGTCAAGATGCGAACTATTCGAATAAAAGCTTATTCAAGAACCATCCGTCGGTAATATCAAAAAGAATATTCTCGACTTCTGTCGAAGTGGATAGAAGCTTCTAGAAAATACGAGAATAGCGTAGAATTTTCGACTCCAACCATTCGAAAACTATAAAAGCGACAAGACTGTTCAAAGTCGAAGACAGTAGATCAGGGATCGTAAAAGTGTATACATCAGGCATTTTAATCTAAGCAGCAGTATTAGCAGTATTTGTAATTTTGCAAAGTGATGAAATTCATTATTAAATAAAGTGATGAAATTACTTATTAAATAAAGTGACTAATGGTTTGTGAAATAAAGTGCAAATAATAACTAAGTAAACTTTAAGCCTAATATTAAATGTGTAAATAACAATAATTAAATAAAGCTAATTATTTTAATTTAACCAGCGATTGTTTGATTACTACACAATCCAGCGGTACGAGTCCGAGTACAGATAGTTAGAGAAATTGTCAGGAGGGCAATTTTGTAACAGAGTAAATTGTCCGGAGGGCAATTTTGTAACAGAGTAAATTGTCAAGAGGGCAATTTCGTAACAATTGGTGTCAGAAGTGGGATTGTGTATCTGTAATAAACAATGGTTAAATTCGAAAAACTGAGATTGGAGCAGCTCAAGAAGGAGCTTGAGCGCTTAAATTTGCAAACACAAGGGCTTAAAGCGGAGCTGCAGGTGCGATTAAGAAGCGCTTTAGAGGAGCAGGGTATAGACGTCGATGAGCATGAATTCCAGTGTGAAGAGCCAACGACATCTCGCCACGAAGAAACACCACAAGAACCTAACACGGGTAACTTTGACATGAGCGCACTTATCGGGATAATGCAATCCTTTAAACAGGATATGCAGCAGCAGTTACAACAAAATTCTCAAGCAGCCGATGAGAAGATGCAGTTGCGATTACAACAAAATGCTCAAGCTGTCAGAGAGGATGTTAAAGAACAGTTACAGCAGAGTGAAATACGACTTGCTCTACTAGCGGAACAAAACTCACAGCAGATGAAAGAAATGTCCGAGATGGTAGACAGGAAGGTTTGTGAAATTGAGACACGGCAGGAATCGTTCGAAAAATCTGTAGAACAAAAATTAATTGCGAACGAGCAAAAGCAAAACGAATTAGAGCAAAGAATTCACCTACTACAGGAAGGTGCATTGCCTGTGCCAGCTTTATCCTCAATAAAACTGAAGCCTCCTACCTATGATGGAACCACGACATTTAGCGTGTTCAGAATGCAGTTTGAGACTACCGCTAGCACAAATGGTTGGAGTGCTCGCGAAAAAGTGGCTGCATTAACCGTTTCATTGAAAGGTGCTGCCGCAGATGTGCTTCAAACTATCTCAGAAAGTGAGCGAGACTGCTATGAAAGCTTGATGAATGCCGTTCAGCGCAAGTATGGTAGTGAACACCGGAAGCAGATGTACCAAGTAGAGCTACGAACACGTGTACAGAAGAGTGGTGAGTCTCTACAACAGTTTGCGGCGGAAGTGGAACGGTTGGCTCATCTTGCCTACCCAGGAGAGATCACTGAGAGGTGTATGATGGACACCTTTGTATATGGCATTCGCGATGCGGAGATAAAGCGTTCTGCAATAACTAATCCGAAAGCTACATATATGGAGACAGTAGCTAGCGCTTTAACTTCAGAGACAGCAGCCTTGGTGTGCCAGCCAGTATACAGAGCCCGTCAGGTACAAGTTGAAAGCGGCCAAAGTTTCACGGGCAAATGCTTCACCTGCGAGGTCGGACACATGGCCCGTAATTGCCAATCGAGACGGAAACGTTCTAGATCACGCTCACCGGTAAGACCTCCAAAGCAAGTCAGATTCCAAAGTAGGGAATCAGAAAATGTTGAAAAGCCGTCGACAAACTAGATGGAGTCAGTCTCGAGGGGCTTGATCTGACTCCCACAACATGTAGCCCCAGAATCTTCGTTTCTCAGATGGCACGGAAAATCAACAGCCTAACTGTCGACAGCGTAGTAAATGGAAGAAAAATCGTGGTAACATTGGATACGGGTGCATCACATTCCATAATTAGAAGGGATCTCGTTCGGGGAATCGAGCCGCTTCTGGGAATAAGATTGCGTACGGCAACTGGAGATGATGCACCGGTACTGGGAAAAGTTACACGGAAAATAACTATCGGCACCACAACAGTGACGCACGAGTTTGTAGTTGCGGATATTGTGGACGAATTAATCTTAGGTGTGGATTTTATGATTCGGAATGGATTCACCCTAGATTTGAAATGCCGAATGTTGAAGTATGCGAGCACCGAAATACCGTTATCCGTTGGTGAGGATAAGTATGGAGGTATCCGACAAGCCATTGTATCGCGGCGGACAAAAATCCCGGCAAAGTCAGAGGCAGTCATATGGGCCAAAATGGACGGAGATATGGAGAAGAACAAGTTGTGGGTTGTGGAGACGGATGAAAAATTTGTACTGGATGACATCATCATTGGAAAAACCCTCGTAGAAGAACAGCAGAACAGAATAGTGCCAGTAAGAGTGGTCAATCTTGCAAATTCCGCTAAAACCATAGAGAAAGGACAGATAATTGGAAATTGCCGGGCAATTTCGGCAATTGTAAACTGTGAAAGCCAGCCTCGAGACACAAAAATGAAGATACCAGCTGATAAAAAGGTACTCGACGATCTTACGAAAGAATGGAGCAAAGACTTATCCACAGAGCAGAGGAGGACTGCCAGCCAACTTTTGGCAAGACATTGGTCAGTATTTGCTGAAAAGGGTAAAAACGAAGGCAGAACAAAGACGGTGAAACACACAATCAACACTGGTGATGCCAAACCCATTCGTCAAGCGTCAAGAAGAGTACCTCTGGCAAAGAGAGAAGAGGTGAATGTATTGCTGAAGGAAATGCATCAGAACAACGTCATAGAGCCATCAGCGAGCCCCTGGAGTTCTCCAGTGGTATTAGTCAAGAAGAAGGATGGCTCCACATGTTTCTGTGTAGATTATCGTAAACTAAATGAGGTAACGAAGAAAGATAGTTATCCATTACCTCGAATCGACGATACGTTGGACACACTTTCAAATTGGTTCTCAACGCTGGATTTACAAAGCGGATATTGGCAAGTGGCAGTAGACGAACAAGACAAGGAAAAGACAGCATTCAGTGCCGGTGATGGACTATGGCAATTTTTGGTGATGCCATTCGGACTGTGTAATGCTCCAGCTACATTTGAACGCTTAATGGAACATGTGCTAAAGGGTCTTCACTGGAAAACGTGTCTGGTGTACTTAGATGACATCATCGTTATGGGAAAGGACTTCGAGGACCACTTGAAGAATTTGGAAGAAGTATTGATGCGATTAGGAGCTTCAGGGTTGAAGCTGAGCGCAAAGAAATGCTCGTTCTTCAAGAAAGAAGTCAAGTACCTTGGACATAAAGTCACACCTGAAGGAGTACACACAGATCCAGATAAGATAGACTCAGTAAGGGAGTGGCCAAGACCAACTAGTTTGCATGAGCTACGCAGCTTCTTGGGTCTTTGCACCTATTATAGACGCTTTGTTCCAGGCTTTGCGGACGTGGCTGGTAGTCTGCATGCATTAACGAGGAAAAATTGTCCTTTTGAGTGGAAAAGCGAACAGGAGAAGGCATTCAACAGATTGAAAGAGCTATTGTGTACAGCTCCGATCCTTGCGTATCCAATACCTGGCGAAAAATTTATTTTGGATACAGATGCAAGTGGATTCGGGATTGGAGGTGTCCTGTCGCAAGTTACTGACGGACATGAAAGAGTAATAGCCTACTTCAGTAAGATCTTATCAAAGCCAGAGCGAAATTACTGTGTAACACGGAGAGAACTTTTGGCGGTTATGCAGTGCGTGAAGCACTTTAACAAGTACCTGTATGGACAAAAGTTCTTGTTGAGAACGGATCACGCTGCTCTGCGCTGGCTATTACAGTTCAAAAATCCCGAAGGTCAGGTTGCGAGATGGATTGAGAGACTCCAAAGCTACGATTTCACAATAGAACATCGCAGAGGCGGAAACCACGGGAATGCTGATGCACTATCACGACGTCCTTGCAGTATGGAATGTAAGCACTGTTCTAAAGCTGAAGGGAAAGAAGGAGTAGTCGATGTGCGCTTAATGGCTGTTTTACCAGACGATGAATGGACAGCGGAAAAGATAAAAGAAGAACAACGAAATGACCCAGATTTGGCAAAAATCGTATCAAGTAAGAATGAAGGAAAACGGCCTGATTGGAACGAAATCTCGACTGAAAGCCCCATAACTAAAGCATATTGGGCTCAATGGAATAGCTTAAAGCTGCAAGATGGATGCCTATTCCGCCTGTGGGAGAGCGAAGATGGAAAAACCACGAAGAACTTGATTGTGGTACCCAAGGCAAGAATAAGCGAAATTCTCAAGGAATACCATAGTGGGCCAAGCGGAGGGCATTTGGGAATAACAAAAACAGTCGAGAAAATTAAAACACGATTTTATTGGGTTGGTTGCCAGCAATCGGTGGTTGACCGGATTAGTGCTTGTGAAAAGTGTACAGCTGCCAAGGGACCGAGCCGTCGCAGCCAGGGGAAGATGCATTTATACAACGTGGGAGCGCCATTTGAGCGTATTGCAATGGACATAGCAGGTCCGTTTCCAATTAGTGATTCCGGCAACAAATATGTTCTCGTCGTAATCGACTATTTTAGTAAATGGCCAGAAGTATACCCCATTCCCGATCAAGAAGCTAAGACCGTTGCAGATGCATTTATCAATAATTGGGTCTGCAGATTCGGAGCTCCCCTCGAGTTGCACTCGGATCAAGGCAGAAATTTCGAGTCAACAATATTCAGGGAAATGAGTGAATTGATGGGCATACGCAAAACTCGTACAACCCCTTTGCACCCACAATCCGATGGAATGGTTGAAAGATTTAATCGTACGCTTGAGGAACACCTAAGAAAAGTCGTGGACAGAAACCAGAAAAATTGGGACCAACACATACCCCTCTTCTTAATGGCATATCGATCGGCAACTCACGATACAACATCTACAACACCAGCTAAGGCTATTTTCGGTTGTGACATAAGATTGCCTGCAGATCTGAAATTCGGTGCCTACTCATCTACGGAAGTTTCATGTAGCAGTTATGTAGCTGACAAACGAAGACAGCTGAATGAAATTCATGGAACCATCAGAAAGCGCACACAACTGATGAGTGATAAAATGAAAGCCAGATATGATCTACGAGCAAACTCCAAGGGATTTCAGGAAGGGCAGCTAGTTATGCTTCATAATCCGCAGAGGAAAAAGGGATTATCGCCAAAACTGCAAACACACTGGGAAGGCCCTTATAAGGTGATAAAGCGGCTCAACGATGTAGTATACCGCATCCAGTTGGCGAGAAATGCCAGGAGCAAAATGAAAGTCGTTCATTTAGAGAGGTTATCTCCTTATAAAGGTTGCAGTACTATCCTTGTTCGGGACGAACAAGTTTAAGCGGTGGGCAGTGAAACGTGATAGCTCAGTGAAAAGGGATTGCATACTTTTAGGATCCCATCTGGAGAATGAGTGCCCCCTGTGAGTCAAGATGCGAACTATTCGAATAAAAGCTTATTCAAGAACCATCCGTCGGTAATATCAAAAAGAATATTCTCGACTTCTGTCGAAGTGGATAGAAGCTTCTAGAAAATACGAGAATAGCGTAGAATTTTCGACTCCAACCATTCGAAAACTATAAAAGCGACAAGACTGTTCAAAGTCGAAGACAGTAGATCAGGGATCGTAAAAGTGTATACATCAGGCATTTTAATCTAAGCAGCAGTATTAGCAGTATTTGTAATTTTGCAAAGTGATGAAATTCATTATTAAATAAAGTGATGAAATTACTTATTAAATAAAGTGACTAATGGTTTGTGAAATAAAGTGCAAATAATAACTAAGTAAACTTTAAGCCTAATATTAAATGTGTAAATAACAATAATTAAATAAAGCTAATTATTTTAATTTAACCAGCGATTGTTTGATTACTACACAATCCAGCGGTACGAGTCCGAGTACAGATAGTTAGAGAAATTGTCAGGAGGGCAATTTTGTAACAGAGTAAATTGTCCGGAGGGCAATTTTGTAACAGAGTAAATTGTCAAGAGGGCAATTTCGTAACAATTGGTGTCAGAAGTGGGATTGTGTATCTGTAATAAACAATGGTTAAATTCGAAAAACTGAGATTGGAGCAGCTCAAGAAGGAGCTTGAGCGCTTAAATTTGCAAACACAAGGGCTTAAAGCGGAGCTGCAGGTGCGATTAAGAAGCGCTTTAGAGGAGCAGGGTATAGACGTCGATGAGCATGAATTCCAGTGTGAAGAGCCAACGACATCTCGCCACGAAGAAACACCACAAGAACCTAACACGGGTAACTTTGACATGAGCGCACTTATCGGGATAATGCAATCCTTTAAACAGGATATGCAGCAGCAGTTACAACAAAATTCTCAAGCAGCCGATGAGAAGATGCAGTTGCGATTACAACAAAATGCTCAAGCTGTCAGAGAGGATGTTAAAGAACAGTTACAGCAGAGTGAAATACGACTTGCTCTACTAGCGGAACAAAACTCACAGCAGATGAAAGAAATGTCCGAGATGGTAGACAGGAAGGTTTGTGAAATTGAGACACGGCAGGAATCGTTCGAAAAATCTGTAGAACAAAAATTAATTGCGAACGAGCAAAAGCAAAACGAATTAGAGCAAAGAATTCACCTACTACAGGAAGGTGCATTGCCTGTGCCAGCTTTATCCTCAATAAAACTGAAGCCTCCTACCTATGATGGAACCACGACATTTAGCGTGTTCAGAATGCAGTTTGAGACTACCGCTAGCACAAATGGTTGGAGTGCTCGCGAAAAAGTGGCTGCATTAACCGTTTCATTGAAAGGTGCTGCCGCAGATGTGCTTCAAACTATCTCAGAAAGTGAGCGAGACTGCTATGAAAGCTTGATGAATGCCGTTCAGCGCAAGTATGGTAGTGAACACCGGAAGCAGATGTACCAAGTAGAGCTACGAACACGTGTACAGAAGAGTGGTGAGTCTCTACAACAGTTTGCGGCGGAAGTGGAACGGTTGGCTCATCTTGCCTACCCAGGAGAGATCACTGAGAGGTGTATGATGGACACCTTTGTATATGGCATTCGCGATGCGGAGATAAAGCGTTCTGCAATAACTAATCCGAAAGCTACATATATGGAGACAGTAGCTAGCGCTTTAACTTCAGAGACAGCAGCCTTGGTGTGCCAGCCAGTATACAGAGCCCGTCAGGTACAAGTTGAAAGCGGCCAAAGTTTCACGGGCAAATGCTTCACCTGCGAGGTCGGACACATGGCCCGTAATTGCCAATCGAGACGGAAACGTTCTAGATCACGCTCACCGGTAAGACCTCCAAAGCAAGTCAGATTCCAAAGTAGGGAATCAGAAAATGTTGAAAAGCCGTCGACAAACTAGATGGAGTCAGTCTCGAGGGGCTTGATCTGACTCCCACAACATGTAGCCCCAGAATCTTCGTTTCTCAGATGGCACGGAAAATCAACAGCCTAACTGTCGACAGCGTAGTAAATGGAAGAAAAATCGTGGTAACATTGGATACGGGTGCATCACATTCCATAATTAGAAGGGATCTCGTTCGGGGAATCGAGCCGCTTCTGGGAATAAGATTGCGTACGGCAACTGGAGATGATGCACCGGTACTGGGAAAAGTTACACGGAAAATAACTATCGGCACCACAACAGTGACGCACGAGTTTGTAGTTGCGGATATTGTGGACGAATTAATCTTAGGTGTGGATTTTATGATTCGGAATGGATTCACCCTAGATTTGAAATGCCGAATGTTGAAGTATGCGAGCACCGAAATACCGTTATCCGTTGGTGAGGATAAGTATGGAGGTATCCGACAAGCCATTGTATCGCGGCGGACAAAAATCCCGGCAAAGTCAGAGGCAGTCATATGGGCCAAAATGGACGGAGATATGGAGAAGAACAAGTTGTGGGTTGTGGAGACGGATGAAAAATTTGTACTGGATGACATCATCATTGGAAAAACCCTCGTAGAAGAACAGCAGAACAGAATAGTGCCAGTAAGAGTGGTCAATCTTGCAAATTCCGCTAAAACCATAGAGAAAGGACAGATAATTGGAAATTGCCGGGCAATTTCGGCAATTGTAAACTGTGAAAGCCAGCCTCGAGACACAAAAATGAAGATACCAGCTGATAAAAAGGTACTCGACGATCTTACGAAAGAATGGAGCAAAGACTTATCCACAGAGCAGAGGAGGACTGCCAGCCAACTTTTGGCAAGACATTGGTCAGTATTTGCTGAAAAGGGTAAAAACGAAGGCAGAACAAAGACGGTGAAACACACAATCAACACTGGTGATGCCAAACCCATTCGTCAAGCGTCAAGAAGAGTACCTCTGGCAAAGAGAGAAGAGGTGAATGTATTGCTGAAGGAAATGCATCAGAACAACGTCATAGAGCCATCAGCGAGCCCCTGGAGTTCTCCAGTGGTATTAGTCAAGAAGAAGGATGGCTCCACATGTTTCTGTGTAGATTATCGTAAACTAAATGAGGTAACGAAGAAAGATAGTTATCCATTACCTCGAATCGACGATACGTTGGACACACTTTCAAATTGGTTCTCAACGCTGGATTTACAAAGCGGATATTGGCAAGTGGCAGTAGACGAACAAGACAAGGAAAAGACAGCATTCAGTGCCGGTGATGGACTATGGCAATTTTTGGTGATGCCATTCGGACTGTGTAATGCTCCAGCTACATTTGAACGCTTAATGGAACATGTGCTAAAGGGTCTTCACTGGAAAACGTGTCTGGTGTACTTAGATGACATCATCGTTATGGGAAAGGACTTCGAGGACCACTTGAAGAATTTGGAAGAAGTATTGATGCGATTAGGAGCTTCAGGGTTGAAGCTGAGCGCAAAGAAATGCTCGTTCTTCAAGAAAGAAGTCAAGTACCTTGGACATAAAGTCACACCTGAAGGAGTACACACAGATCCAGATAAGATAGACTCAGTAAGGGAGTGGCCAAGACCAACTAGTTTGCATGAGCTACGCAGCTTCTTGGGTCTTTGCACCTATTATAGACGCTTTGTTCCAGGCTTTGCGGACGTGGCTGGTAGTCTGCATGCATTAACGAGGAAAAATTGTCCTTTTGAGTGGAAAAGCGAACAGGAGAAGGCATTCAACAGATTGAAAGAGCTATTGTGTACAGCTCCGATCCTTGCGTATCCAATACCTGGCGAAAAATTTATTTTGGATACAGATGCAAGTGGATTCGGGATTGGAGGTGTCCTGTCGCAAGTTACTGACGGACATGAAAGAGTAATAGCCTACTTCAGTAAGATCTTATCAAAGCCAGAGCGAAATTACTGTGTAACACGGAGAGAACTTTTGGCGGTTATGCAGTGCGTGAAGCACTTTAACAAGTACCTGTATGGACAAAAGTTCTTGTTGAGAACGGATCACGCTGCTCTGCGCTGGCTATTACAGTTCAAAAATCCCGAAGGTCAGGTTGCGAGATGGATTGAGAGACTCCAAAGCTACGATTTCACAATAGAACATCGCAGAGGCGGAAACCACGGGAATGCTGATGCACTATCACGACGTCCTTGCAGTATGGAATGTAAGCACTGTTCTAAAGCTGAAGGGAAAGAAGGAGTAGTCGATGTGCGCTTAATGGCTGTTTTACCAGACGATGAATGGACAGCGGAAAAGATAAAAGAAGAACAACGAAATGACCCAGATTTGGCAAAAATCGTATCAAGTAAGAATGAAGGAAAACGGCCTGATTGGAACGAAATCTCGACTGAAAGCCCCATAACTAAAGCATATTGGGCTCAATGGAATAGCTTAAAGCTGCAAGATGGATGCCTATTCCGCCTGTGGGAGAGCGAAGATGGAAAAACCACGAAGAACTTGATTGTGGTACCCAAGGCAAGAATAAGCGAAATTCTCAAGGAATACCATAGTGGGCCAAGCGGAGGGCATTTGGGAATAACAAAAACAGTCGAGAAAATTAAAACACGATTTTATTGGGTTGGTTGCCAGCAATCGGTGGTTGACCGGATTAGTGCTTGTGAAAAGTGTACAGCTGCCAAGGGACCGAGCCGTCGCAGCCAGGGGAAGATGCATTTATACAACGTGGGAGCGCCATTTGAGCGTATTGCAATGGACATAGCAGGTCCCTTTCCAATTAGTGATTCCGGCAACAAATATGTTCTCGTCGTAATCGACTATTTTAGTAAATGGCCAGAAGTATACCCCATTCCCGATCAAGAAGCTAAGACCGTTGCAGATGCATTTATCAATAATTGGGTCTGCAGATTCGGAGCTCCCCTCGAGTTGCACTCGGATCAAGGCAGAAATTTCGAGTCAACAATATTCAGGGAAATGAGTGAATTGATGGGCATACGCAAAACTCGTACAACCCCTTTGCACCCACAATCCGATGGAATGGTTGAAAGATTTAATCGTACGCTTGAGGAACACCTAAGAAAAGTCGTGGACAGAAACCAGAAAAATTGGGACCAACACATACCCCTCTTCTTAATGGCATATCGATCGGCAACTCACGATACAACATCTACAACACCAGCTAAGGCTATTTTCGGTTGTGACATAAGATTGCCTGCAGATCTGAAATTCGGTGCCTACTCATCTACGGAAGTTTCATGTAGCAGTTATGTAGCTGACAAACGAAGACAGCTGAATGAAATTCATGGAACCATCAGAAAGCGCACACAACTGATGAGTGATAAAATGAAAGCCAGATATGATCTACGAGCAAACTCCAAGGGATTTCAGGAAGGGCAGCTAGTTATGCTTCATAATCCGCAGAGGAAAAAGGGATTATCGCCAAAACTGCAAACACACTGGGAAGGCCCTTATAAGGTGATAAAGCGGCTCAACGATGTAGTATACCGCATCCAGTTGGCGAGAAATGCCAGGAGCAAAATGAAAGTCGTTCATTTAGAGAGGTTATCTCCTTATAAAGGTTGCAGTACTATCCTTGTTCGGGACGAACAAGTTTAAGCGGTGGGCAGTGAAACGTGATAGCTCAGTGAAAAGGGATTGCATACTTTTAGGATCCCATCTGGAGAATGAGTGCCCCCTGTGAGTCAAGATGCGAACTATTCGAATAAAAGCTTATTCAAGAACCATCCGTCGGTAATATCAAAAAGAATATTCTCGACTTCTGTCGAAGTGGATAGAAGCTTCTAGAAAATACGAGAATAGCGTAGAATTTTCGACTCCAACCATTCGAAAACTATAAAAGCGACAAGACTGTTCAAAGTCGAAGACAGTAGATCAGGGATCGTAAAAGTGTATACATCAGGCATTTTAATCTAAGCAGCAGTATTAGCAGTATTTGTAATTTTGCAAAGTGATGAAATTCATTATTAAATAAAGTGATGAAATTACTTATTAAATAAAGTGACTAATGGTTTGTGAAATAAAGTGCAAATAATAACTAAGTAAACTTTAAGCCTAATATTAAATGTGTAAATAACAATAATTAAATAAAGCTAATTATTTTAATTTAACCAGCGATTGTTTGATTACTACACAATCCAGCGGTACGAGTCCGAGTACAGATAGTTAGAGAAATTGTCAGGAGGGCAATTTTGTAACAGAGTAAATTGTCCGGAGGGCAATTTTGTAACAGAGTAAATTGTCAAGAGGGCAATTTCGTAACAATTGGTGTCAGAAGTGGGATTGTGTATCTGTAATAAACAATGGTTAAATTCGAAAAACTGAGATTGGAGCAGCTCAAGAAGGAGCTTGAGCGCTTAAATTTGCAAACACAAGGGCTTAAAGCGGAGCTGCAGGTGCGATTAAGAAGCGCTTTAGAGGAGCAGGGTATAGACGTCGATGAGCATGAATTCCAGTGTGAAGAGCCAACGACATCTCGCCACGAAGAAACACCACAAGAACCTAACACGGGTAACTTTGACATGAGCGCACTTATCGGGATAATGCAATCCTTTAAACAGGATATGCAGCAGCAGTTACAACAAAATTCTCAAGCAGCCGATGAGAAGATGCAGTTGCGATTACAACAAAATGCTCAAGCTGTCAGAGAGGATGTTAAAGAACAGTTACAGCAGAGTGAAATACGACTTGCTCTACTAGCGGAACAAAACTCACAGCAGATGAAAGAAATGTCCGAGATGGTAGACAGGAAGGTTTGTGAAATTGAGACACGGCAGGAATCGTTCGAAAAATCTGTAGAACAAAAATTAATTGCGAACGAGCAAAAGCAAAACGAATTAGAGCAAAGAATTCACCTACTACAGGAAGGTGCATTGCCTGTGCCAGCTTTATCCTCAATAAAACTGAAGCCTCCTACCTATGATGGAACCACGACATTTAGCGTGTTCAGAATGCAGTTTGAGACTACCGCTAGCACAAATGGTTGGAGTGCTCGCGAAAAAGTGGCTGCATTAACCGTTTCATTGAAAGGTGCTGCCGCAGATGTGCTTCAAACTATCTCAGAAAGTGAGCGAGACTGCTATGAAAGCTTGATGAATGCCGTTCAGCGCAAGTATGGTAGTGAACACCGGAAGCAGATGTACCAAGTAGAGCTACGAACACGTGTACAGAAGAGTGGTGAGTCTCTACAACAGTTTGCGGCGGAAGTGGAACGGTTGGCTCATCTTGCCTACCCAGGAGAGATCACTGAGAGGTGTATGATGGACACCTTTGTATATGGCATTCGCGATGCGGAGATAAAGCGTTCTGCAATAACTAATCCGAAAGCTACATATATGGAGACAGTAGCTAGCGCTTTAACTTCAGAGACAGCAGCCTTGGTGTGCCAGCCAGTATACAGAGCCCGTCAGGTACAAGTTGAAAGCGGCCAAAGTTTCACGGGCAAATGCTTCACCTGCGAGGTCGGACACATGGCCCGTAATTGCCAATCGAGACGGAAACGTTCTAGATCACGCTCACCGGTAAGACCTCCAAAGCAAGTCAGATTCCAAAGTAGGGAATCAGAAAATGTTGAAAAGCCGTCGACAAACTAGATGGAGTCAGTCTCGAGGGGCTTGATCTGACTCCCACAACATGTAGCCCCAGAATCTTCGTTTCTCAGATGGCACGGAAAATCAACAGCCTAACTGTCGACAGCGTAGTAAATGGAAGAAAAATCGTGGTAACATTGGATACGGGTGCATCACATTCCATAATTAGAAGGGATCTCGTTCGGGGAATCGAGCCGCTTCTGGGAATAAGATTGCGTACGGCAACTGGAGATGATGCACCGGTACTGGGAAAAGTTACACGGAAAATAACTATCGGCACCACAACAGTGACGCACGAGTTTGTAGTTGCGGATATTGTGGACGAATTAATCTTAGGTGTGGATTTTATGATTCGGAATGGATTCACCCTAGATTTGAAATGCCGAATGTTGAAGTATGCGAGCACCGAAATACCGTTATCCGTTGGTGAGGATAAGTATGGAGGTATCCGACAAGCCATTGTATCGCGGCGGACAAAAATCCCGGCAAAGTCAGAGGCAGTCATATGGGCCAAAATGGACGGAGATATGGAGAAGAACAAGTTGTGGGTTGTGGAGACGGATGAAAAATTTGTACTGGATGACATCATCATTGGAAAAACCCTCGTAGAAGAACAGCAGAACAGAATAGTGCCAGTAAGAGTGGTCAATCTTGCAAATTCCGCTAAAACCATAGAGAAAGGACAGATAATTGGAAATTGCCGGGCAATTTCGGCAATTGTAAACTGTGAAAGCCAGCCTCGAGACACAAAAATGAAGATACCAGCTGATAAAAAGGTACTCGACGATCTTACGAAAGAATGGAGCAAAGACTTATCCACAGAGCAGAGGAGGACTGCCAGCCAACTTTTGGCAAGACATTGGTCAGTATTTGCTGAAAAGGGTAAAAACGAAGGCAGAACAAAGACGGTGAAACACACAATCAACACTGGTGATGCCAAACCCATTCGTCAAGCGTCAAGAAGAGTACCTCTGGCAAAGAGAGAAGAGGTGAATGTATTGCTGAAGGAAATGCATCAGAACAACGTCATAGAGCCATCAGCGAGCCCCTGGAGTTCTCCAGTGGTATTAGTCAAGAAGAAGGATGGCTCCACATGTTTCTGTGTAGATTATCGTAAACTAAATGAGGTAACGAAGAAAGATAGTTATCCATTACCTCGAATCGACGATACGTTGGACACACTTTCAAATTGGTTCTCAACGCTGGATTTACAAAGCGGATATTGGCAAGTGGCAGTAGACGAACAAGACAAGGAAAAGACAGCATTCAGTGCCGGTGATGGACTATGGCAATTTTTGGTGATGCCATTCGGACTGTGTAATGCTCCAGCTACATTTGAACGCTTAATGGAACATGTGCTAAAGGGTCTTCACTGGAAAACGTGTCTGGTGTACTTAGATGACATCATCGTTATGGGAAAGGACTTCGAGGACCACTTGAAGAATTTGGAAGAAGTATTGATGCGATTAGGAGCTTCAGGGTTGAAGCTGAGCGCAAAGAAATGCTCGTTCTTCAAGAAAGAAGTCAAGTACCTTGGACATAAAGTCACACCTGAAGGAGTACACACAGATCCAGATAAGATAGACTCAGTAAGGGAGTGGCCAAGACCAACTAGTTTGCATGAGCTACGCAGCTTCTTGGGTCTTTGCACCTATTATAGACGCTTTGTTCCAGGCTTTGCGGACGTGGCTGGTAGTCTGCATGCATTAACGAGGAAAAATTGTCCTTTTGAGTGGAAAAGCGAACAGGAGAAGGCATTCAACAGATTGAAAGAGCTATTGTGTACAGCTCCGATCCTTGCGTATCCAATACCTGGCGAAAAATTTATTTTGGATACAGATGCAAGTGGATTCGGGATTGGAGGTGTCCTGTCGCAAGTTACTGACGGACATGAAAGAGTAATAGCCTACTTCAGTAAGATCTTATCAAAGCCAGAGCGAAATTACTGTGTAACACGGAGAGAACTTTTGGCGGTTATGCAGTGCGTGAAGCACTTTAACAAGTACCTGTATGGACAAAAGTTCTTGTTGAGAACGGATCACGCTGCTCTGCGCTGGCTATTACAGTTCAAAAATCCCGAAGGTCAGGTTGCGAGATGGATTGAGAGACTCCAAAGCTACGATTTCACAATAGAACATCGCAGAGGCGGAAACCACGGGAATGCTGATGCACTATCACGACGTCCTTGCAGTATGGAATGTAAGCACTGTTCTAAAGCTGAAGGGAAAGAAGGAGTAGTCGATGTGCGCTTAATGGCTGTTTTACCAGACGATGAATGGACAGCGGAAAAGATAAAAGAAGAACAACGAAATGACCCAGATTTGGCAAAAATCGTATCAAGTAAGAATGAAGGAAAACGGCCTGATTGGAACGAAATCTCGACTGAAAGCCCCATAACTAAAGCATATTGGGCTCAATGGAATAGCTTAAAGCTGCAAGATGGATGCCTATTCCGCCTGTGGGAGAGCGAAGATGGAAAAACCACGAAGAACTTGATTGTGGTACCCAAGGCAAGAATAAGCGAAATTCTCAAGGAATACCATAGTGGGCCAAGCGGAGGGCATTTGGGAATAACAAAAACAGTCGAGAAAATTAAAACACGATTTTATTGGGTTGGTTGCCAGCAATCGGTGGTTGACCGGATTAGTGCTTGTGAAAAGTGTACAGCTGCCAAGGGACCGAGCCGTCGCAGCCAGGGGAAGATGCATTTATACAACGTGGGAGCGCCATTTGAGCGTATTGCAATGGACATAGCAGGTCCGTTTCCAATTAGTGATTCCGGCAACAAATATGTTCTCGTCGTAATCGACTATTTTAGTAAATGGCCAGAAGTATACCCCATTCCCGATCAAGAAGCTAAGACCGTTGCAGATGCATTTATCAATAATTGGGTCTGCAGATTCGGAGCTCCCCTCGAGTTGCACTCGGATCAAGGCAGAAATTTCGAGTCAACAATATTCAGGGAAATGAGTGAATTGATGGGCATACGCAAAACTCGTACAACCCCTTTGCACCCACAATCCGATGGAATGGTTGAAAGATTTAATCGTACGCTTGAGGAACACCTAAGAAAAGTCGTGGACAGAAACCAGAAAAATTGGGACCAACACATACCCCTCTTCTTAATGGCATATCGATCGGCAACTCACGATACAACATCTACAACACCAGCTAAGGCTATTTTCGGTTGTGACATAAGATTGCCTGCAGATCTGAAATTCGGTGCCTACTCATCTACGGAAGTTTCATGTAGCAGTTATGTAGCTGACAAACGAAGACAGCTGAATGAAATTCATGGAACCATCAGAAAGCGCACACAACTGATGAGTGATAAAATGAAAGCCAGATATGATCTACGAGCAAACTCCAAGGGATTTCAGGAAGGGCAGCTAGTTATGCTTCATAATCCGCAGAGGAAAAAGGGATTATCGCCAAAACTGCAAACACACTGGGAAGGCCCTTATAAGGTGATAAAGCGGCTCAACGATGTAGTATACCGCATCCAGTTGGCGAGAAATGCCAGGAGCAAAATGAAAGTCGTTCATTTAGAGAGGTTATCTCCTTATAAAGGTTGCAGTACTATCCTTGTTCGGGACGAACAAGTTTAAGCGGTGGGCAGTGAAACGTGATAGCTCAGTGAAAAGGGATTGCATACTTTTAGGATCCCATCTGGAGAATGAGTGCCCCCTGTGAGTCAAGATGCGAACTATTCGAATAAAAGCTTATTCAAGAACCATCCGTCGGTAATATCAAAAAGAATATTCTCGACTTCTGTCGAAGTGGATAGAAGCTTCTAGAAAATACGAGAATAGCGTAGAATTTTCGACTCCAACCATTCGAAAACTATAAAAGCGACAAGACTGGTCAAAGTCGAAGACAGTAGATCAGAGATCGTAAAAGTGTATACATCAGGCATTTTAATCTAAGCAGCAGTATTAGCAGTATTTGTAATTTTGCAAAGTGATGAAATTCATTATTAAATAAAGTGATGAAATTACTTATTAAATAAAGTGACTAATGGTTTGTGAAATAAAGTGCAAATAATAACTAAGTAAACTTTAAGCCTAATATTAAATGTGTAAATAACAATAATTAAATAAAGCTAATTATTTTAATTTAACCAGCGATTGTTTGATTACTACACAATCCAGCGGTACGAGTCCGAGTACAGATAGTTAGAGAAATTGTCAGGAGGGCAATTTTGTAACAGAGTAAATTGTCCGGAGGGCAATTTTGTAACAGAGTAAATTGTCAAGAGGGCAATTTCGTAACAATATATATATATATATATATATATATATATATATATATATATATATATATATATATATATATATATATATATATATATATATATATATATATATTGAAACGTGATTGCACATCAGTGAAACGGGATTGCATACTTTTAGGATCCGATCTGGAGTTTGAGAATGAGTGCACCACCCTGTGTGTGTAAGTCAAGATTGTGGTGTAAAGAAATATCTCGAAAGTAAGAACTTCCTGCAGAAAATTATAGAAAGATCCAGAAACTTCTAGTACATTGTAGAAGTTTCTACCTCAACCATTCGAAACTATAAAAGCACAAGACTGTGCAAAGTCAAAGACATTCGAACAGAGATCTTCACAATGTGTACATCGAGCATTATAATCGAAACAGCAGTATTTGTATTTGTGCAAAGTGATGAAATTCATTATGAAATAAAGTGATCAATGAATTGTGATATAAAGTACAAATTGTAATGAAGTAAACTTTAAGCCTAATATTAAATGTGTAAATAGCAATAATTAAATAAAGTTAGTTATTTTAATTTACACACGATTATTTAATTACTGCTACGAATCCGAGTACAGAGAGAGTAAATTGTCAAGACGGTAATTTCGTAGTATATATATTGAAACGTGATTGCATATCAATGAAACGGGATTGCATACTTTTAGGATCCCATCTGGAGTTTGAGAATGAGTGCACCACCCTGTGTGTGTAAGTCAAGATTGTGGTGTAAAGAAATATCTCGAAAGTAAGAACTTCCTGCAGAAAATTATAGAAAGATCCAGAAACTTCTAGTACATTGTAGAAGTTTCTACCTCAACCATTCGAAACTATAAAAGCACAAGACTGTGCCAAGTCAAAGACATTCGAACAGAGATCTTCACAGTGTGTACATCGAGCATTATAATCGAAACAGCAGTATTTGTATTTGTGCAGTGATGAAATTCATTATGAAATAAAGTGATCAATGAATTGTGATATAAAGTACAAATTGTAATGAAGTAAACTTTAAGCCTAATATTAAATGTGTAAATAGCAATAATTAAATAAAGTTAGTTATTTTAATTTACACACGATTATTTAATTACTGGTACGAATCCGCGTACAGAGAGAGTAAATTGTCAAGACGGTAATTTCGTAGTATATATATTGAAACGTGATTGCATATCAATGAAACGGGATTGCATACTTTTAGGATCCCATCTGGAGTTTGAGAATGAGTGCACCACCCTGTGTGTGTAAGTCAAGACACGAACTATTCGTATAAAAGTTTACTTAAGAACACCCTGTCGGTGGTGTAAAATAATGAAAGCTTCCTTTGAGGTGTATATCAAGTTCTAGAAAGATCGAGAAATTTCTACTGTATTGTAGAAATTTCCACCTCAACCATTCGAAACTATAAAAAGCACAAGCCTGTGCAAAGTCGAGGTGATTCGAACAGAGATCGTGACAGTGTGTACATAGAGCATTATAATCAAAGCAGCAGTATTTGTAATTGTGAAAAGTGATGAAATTCATTAGTAAATAAAGTGACTAATGGTTTGTGAAATAAAGTGCAAATAATAACTAAGTAAACTTTAAGCCTAATATTAAATGTGTAAATAGCAATAGTTAAATAAAGCTAATTATTTTAATTTAACCAGCGATTGTTTGATTACTACACAATCCAGTGGTACGAGTCCGAGTACAGAGAGTTAGAGAAATTGTCAGGAGGGCAATTTTGTAACAGAGTAAATTGTCAAGAGGGCAATTTCGTAACAATTGGTGTCAGAAGTGGGATTGTGTATCTGTTATAAACATGGTTAAATTTGAAAAACTGAGATTGGAGCAGCTCAAGAAGGAGCTGGAGCGCTAAATTTGCAAACACAAGGGCTTAAAGCGGAGCTGCAGGTGCGATTAAGAAACGCTTTAGATGAGCAGGGTATAGACGTCGGGGAGTACGAATTCAAATTTGAAGAGCCAACGACATCTCGAGAGGAAGAAGCACCTCAAAGAACTAACACGGGTAACTTTGACATGAACGTGCTTATCGAGGAAATACAGAAGCTCTTCCAGCAACACCGTGAGGATCTACGGCAGCGATTACAAGTATATGCTTCAGCAGTCAAGGAGGATACCAAGGAACCGTTACAGCAGAGTGAAACATCACCTACTCAACTACCGCAACAGAATTCACAGCAGAAGAAAGAAATGTCGGAGGTGGTGGACAGGAAGGTTTGTGTGTTTGGGTCACGGCAGGAGTCGTCCGAAGGATTAGTGGAACAAAAATTCAATACGAACGAGCAAAGGGAGAACGAAATTGGAGAACAAATAAGACAAACGATGCACCTAATACAGGAGGGCGTATTGCCTATGCCACCCCATGATGCTACCACCCCATTGGGCATCTTCAGGATGCAGTTTGAGGCTACCGCTAGCCCAAATGGTTGGAGTAATCGGGAAGTACTGGCACCGTTGGCTATGTCATTGAAAGGTGCTGATGTACTGCCGACCATCGCAGAGGGTGAGAGAGACTGTTATGAAAACGTGATGAATGCCGTTCAGCAGAGGAGTGGTGAGTCTCTACAACAGGTTGTGGTGGAGGTGGAACGTTTTCCCCATCTTGCCTGTCCAGGCGAGATTGCAGAGAGAAGTATGATGGATACTTTCATATGTGGTATTCCCGATGCGGAAATGGACTATTCAGCGATGACAAATCCAAAAGCTACATGTATGGAAACAGTGGCTGGCGATTTAACGTTTGAGATAGCGGCCTTGGTGTGCCAGCCAGTATGCAGAGCCCGTTAGGTGCAAGTTGAAAGTGGACAGGGTTGCACGGGCAAGTGCCTTGCCTCCGGTGAGGTTGGATACGCGGCTCGTGGTTGTAGGACGAAACGTAAACGTTCTCCATCAGACTCGCATGTGGGACCGCAAAGGCAGGGAATTGGATGATGTTTTTAAGCTGTCGACTAACTAAATGGAGTCAGTCTCAAGGGGCAAGATTTGACTCCCAGAACATGCAGCCCCGGAATCCTCGTTTCTCAGCTCGTACGGAAAGTCAGATGCCTAATTGCTGACAGTGTGATAAGCGAGGAGTAGTGGTAGATAAGCAGACGAAGAATGGACTAAAAAGTAATCTACAGTACTTCGATGCAGCAGTTGTATACCTGAAAAACGCGAACAGCTGAATCAAATTCATGGAAACAGCAGAAATCGTACACAACTGATGAGTGATAAATCGAAAGCCAGATATGATCTACGAGCAAACTCCAAGGGATTTCAGGAAGGGCAGCTAGTTATGTTTCATAATCCGCAAAGGAAAAAGGGACTATCGCCAAAACTGCAAACACACTGGGAAGGACCTTATAAAGTGTTAAGCGGATCAATGATGTTAGATACCGCATCCAGTGGACGAGAAATGTCAGGAGCAAAATGAAAGTCGTTCATTTAGAGAGGCTTCCTCCTTACAAAGGTTGCAGTACTATCCTTGTTCGGGACGACCAAGATTAAGCGGAGGGCAGTGAAACGTGATTGCATATCAATGAAACGGGATTGCATACTTTTAGGAAACCATCTGGAGTTTGAGAATGAGTGCACCACCCTGTGTGTGTAAGTCAAGTCACGAACTATTCATATAAAAGTTTACTTAAGAACACCCTGTCGGTGGTGTAAAATAATGAAAGCTTCCTTTGAGGTGTATATCAAGTTCTAGAAAGATCGAGAAATTTCTACTGTATTGTAGAAATTTCCACCTCAACCATTCGAAACTATAAAAAGCACAAGCCTGTGCAAAGTCGAGGTGATTCGAACAGAGATCGTGACAGTGTGTACATAGAGCATTATAATCAAAGCAGCAGTATTTGTAATTGTGAAAAGTGATGAAATTCATTAGTAAATAAAGTGACTAATGGTTTGTGAAATAAAGTGCAAATAATAACTAAGTAAACTTTAAGCCTAATATTAAATGTGTAAATAGCAATAGTTAAATAAAGCTAATTATTTTAATTTAACCAGCGATTGTTTGATTACTACACAATCCAGTGGTACGAGTCCGAGTACAGAGAGTTAGAGAAATTGTCAGGAGGGCAATTTTGTAACAGAGTAAATTGTCAAGAGGGCAATTTCGTAACAATTGGTGTCAGAAGTGGGATTGTGTATCTGTTATAAACATGGTTAAATTTGAAAAACTGAGATTGGAGCAGCTCAAGAAGGAGCTGGAGCGCTAAATTTGCAAACACAAGGGCTTAAAGCGGAGCTGCAGGTGCGATTAAGAAACGCTTTAGATGAGCAGGGTATAGACGTCGGGGAGTACGAATTCAAATTTGAAGAGCCAACGACATCTCGAGAGGAAGAAGCACCTCAAAGAACTAACACGGGTAACTTTGACATGAACGTGCTTATCGAGGAAATACAGAAGCTCTTCCAGCAACACCGTGAGGATCTACGGCAGCGATTACAAGTATATGCTTCAGCAGTCAAGGAGGATACCAAGGAACCGTTACAGCAGAGTGAAACATCACCTACTCAACTACCGCAACAGAATTCACAGCAGAAGAAAGAAATGTCGGAGGTGGTGGACAGGAAGGTTTGTGTGTTTGGGTCACGGCAGGAGTCGTCCGAAGGATTAGTGGAACAAAAATTCAATACGAACGAGCAAAGGGAGAACGAAATTGGAGAACAAATAAGACAAACGATGCACCTAATACAGGAGGGCGTATTGCCTATGCCACCCCATGATGCTACCACCCCATTGGGCATCTTCAGGATGCAGTTTGAGGCTACCGCTAGCCCAAATGGTTGGAGTAATCGGGAAGTACTGGCACCGTTGGCTATGTCATTGAAAGGTGCTGATGTACTGCCGACCATCGCAGAGGGTGAGAGAGACTGTTATGAAAACGTGATGAATGCCGTTCAGCAGAGGAGTGGTGAGTCTCTACAACAGGTTGTGGTGGAGGTGGAACGTTTTCCCCATCTTGCCTGTCCAGGCGAGATTGCAGAGAGAAGTATGATGGATACTTTCATATGTGGTATTCCCGATGCGGAAATGGACTATTCAGCGATGACAAATCCAAAAGCTACATGTATGGAAACAGTGGCTGGCGATTTAACGTTTGAGATAGCGGCCTTGGTGTGCCAGCCAGTATGCAGAGCCCGTTAGGTGCAAGTTGAAAGTGGACAGGGTTGCACGGGCAAGTGCCTTGCCTCCGGTGAGGTTGGATACGCGGCTCGTGGTTGTAGGACGAAACGTAAACGTTCTCCATCAGACTCGCATGTGGGACCGCAAAGGCAGGGAATTGGATGATGTTTTTAAGCTGTCGACTAACTAAATGGAGTCAGTCTCAAGGGGCAAGATTTGACTCCCAGAACATGCAGCCCCGGAATCCTCGTTTCTCAGCTCGTACGGAAAGTCAGATGCCTAATTGCTGACAGTGTGATAAGCGAGGAGTAGTGGTAGATAAGCAGACGAAGAATGGACTAAAAAGTAATCTACAGTACTTCGATGCAGCAGTTGTATACCTGAAAAACGCGAACAGCTGAATCAAATTCATGGAAACAGCAGAAATCGTACACAACTGATGAGTGATAAATCGAAAGCCAGATATGATCTACGAGCAAACTCCAAGGGATTTCAGGAAGGGCAGCTAGTTATGTTTCATAATCCGCAAAGGAAAAAGGGACTATCGCCAAAACTGCAAACACACTGGGAAGGACCTTATAAAGTGTTAAGCGGATCAATGATGTTAGATACCGCATCCAGTGGACGAGAAATGTCAGGAGCAAAATGAAAGTCGTTCATTTAGAGAGGCTTCCTCCTTACAAAGGTTGCAGTACTATCCTTGTTCGGGACGACCAAGATTAAGCGGAGGGCAGTGAAACGTGATTGCATATCAATGAAACGGGATTGCATACTTTTAGGAAACCATCTGGAGTTTGAGAATGAGTGCACCACCCTGTGTGTGTAAGTCAAGTCACGAACTATTCATATAAAAGTTTACTTAAGAACACCCTGTCGGTGGTGTAAAATAATGAAAGCTTTCTTTGAGGTGTATATCAAATTCTAGAAAGATGGAGAAATTTCTACTGTATTGTAGAAGTTTCCACCTCAACCATTCGAAACTATAAAAAGCACAAGCCTGTGCAAAGTCGAGGTGAGTCGAACAGAGATCGTGACAGTGTGTACATAGAGCATTATAATCGAAGCAGCAGTATTTGTAATTGTGTAAAGTGATGAAATTCATTAGTAAATAAAGTGACTAATGGTTTGTGAAATAAAGTGCAAATAATGACTAAGTAAATTTTAAGCCTAATATTAAATGTGTAAATAGCAATAGTTAAATAAAGCTAATTATTCTAATTTAACCAGCGATTGTTTGATTACTACACAATCCAGTGGTACGAGTCCGAGTACAGAGAGTTAGCGAAATTGTCAGGAGGGCAATTTTGTAACAGAGTAAATTGTCAAGAGGGCAATTTCGTAACAATATATTGAAACGTGATTGCATATCAGTGAAACGGGATTGCATACTTTTAGGATCCCATCTGCAGATTGAGAATGAGTGCCCCTGTGAGTCAAGATGCGAACTATTCGAATAAAAGTTTATTCAAGAACCATCCGTCGGTAATATCAAAAAGAATATTCTCGACTTCTGTCGAAGTGGATAGAAGCTTCTAGAAAATACGAGAATAGCGTGGAATTTTCGCCTCCAACCATTCGAAAGCTATAAAAGCGACAAGACTGTTCAAAGTCGAGACAGTAGATCAGAGACCGTAAAAGTGTGTACATCAGGCATTTTAATCGAAGCAGCAGTATTAGCAGTATTTGTAATTTTGCAAAGTGATGAAATTCATTATTAAATAAAGTGAAGAAATTACTTATTAAATAAAGTGAATAATGGTTTGTGAAATAAAGTGCAAATAATAACTAAGTAAACTTTAAGCCTAATATTAAATGTGTAAATAGCAATAGTTAAATAAAGCTAATTATTTTAATTTAACCAGCGATTGTTTGATTACTACACAATCCAGTGGTACGAGTCCGAGTACAGAGAGTTAGAGCAATTGTCAGGAGGGCAACTTTGTAACAGAGTAAATTGTCAAGAGGGCAATTTCGTAACAATTGGTGTCAGAAGTGGGATTGTGTATCTGTGATAAACAATGGTTAAATTCGAAAAACTGAGATTGGAGCAGCTCAAGAAGGAACTTGAGCGCTTAAATTTGCAAACACAAGGCGGAGCTGCAGGTGCGATTAAGAAGCGCTTTAGAGGAGCAGGGTATAGACGTCGATGAGCTTGAATTCCAGTGTGAAGAGCCAACGACATCTCGCCACGAAGAAACACCACAAGAACCTAACACGGGTAACTTTGACATGAGCGCACTTATCGGGATAATGCAATCCTTTAAACAGGATATGCAGCAGTTACATCAAAGTTCTCAAGCAGCCGAAGAGAGAATGCAGCAGAGAGATGAGAAGATGCAGCAGCAGTTACAACAAAATTCTCAAACAGCCGAAGAGAGAATGCAGCAGAGAGATGAGAAGATGCAGCAGCAGTTACAACAAAATTCTCAAGCAGCCGATGAGAAGATGCAGTTGCGATTACAGCAAAATGCACAAGCTGTCAAAGAGGATGTTAAAGAACAGTTGGAACAGCAGCTACAGAAAAGCGATGACAAGTTGCAGCAGCGGTTAGAGCAGAGTGAAACACGACTTGCTCTATTAGCGGAACAAAACTCACAGCAGATGAAACAAATGTCTGATATGGTAGACAGGAAGGTTTGTGAAACTGAGACACGGCAGGAATCTTTCGAAAAATCTGTAGAACAAAAATTCATTGCGAACGAGCAAAAGCAAAACGAATTAGAGCAAAGAATTCACCTACTACAGGAAGCTGCATTGCCTGTGCCAGCTTTATCCTCAATAAAACTGAAGCCTCCTACCTATGATGGAACCACGACATTTAGCGTCTTCAGAATGCAGTTTGAGACTACCGCTAGTACAAATGGTTGGAGTGCTCGCGAAAAAGTGGCTGCATTAACAGTTTCGTTGAAAGGTGCTGCCGCTGATGTGCTGCCGCTGATGTGCTGCCGCTGATGTGCTTCAAACTATCTCAGAAAGTGAGCGAGACTGCTATGAAAGTTTGATGAATGCCGTTCAGCGCAAGTATGGTAGTGAACACCGGAAGCAGATGTACCAAGTAGAGCTACGAACACGGGTACAAAAGAGTGGTGAGTCTCTTCAACAGTTTGCGGCGGAAGTGGAGCGGTTGGCTCATCTTGCCTACCCAGGAGACATCACTGAGAGGTGTATGATGGACACCATCGTATATGGCATTCGCGATGCGGAGATAAAGCGTTCTGCGATAACTAATCCGAAAGCTACATATATGGAGACAGTAGCTAGCGCTTTAACTTCAGAGACAGCAGCCTTGGTGTGCCAGCCAGTATACAGAGCCCGTCAGATACAAGTCGAAAGCGGCCAAAGTTTCACGGGCAAATGCTTCACCTGCGGAGAGGTCGGACACATGGCCCGTAATTGCCAATCGAGACGGAAACGTTCTAGATCACGCTCACGGGTAAGACCTCCAAAACAAGTCAGATTCCAAAATAGGGAATCAGAAAATGTTGAAAAGCCGTCGACAAACTAGATGGAGTCAGTCTCGAGGGGCTTGATCTGACTCCCACAACATGTAGCCCCAGAATCTTCGTTTCTCAGATGGCACGGAAAATCAACAGCCTAACTGTCGACAGCGTAGTAAATGGTAGAAAAATCGTGGTAACATTGGATACGGGTGCATCACATTCCATAATTAGAAGGGATCTCGTTCGGGGAATCGAGCCGCTTCTGGGAATAGGATTGCGTACGGCATCTGGAGATGATGCACCGGTACTGGGAAAAGTTACACGGAAAATAACTATCGGCACTACAACAGTGACGCACGAGTTTGTAGTTGCGGATATTGTGGACGAATTAATCTTAGGTGTGGATTTTATGATTCGGAATGGATTCACCCTAGATTTGAAATGCCGAATGTTGAAGTATGCGAACACCGAAATACCGTTATCCGTTGGTGAGGATAAGTATGGAGGTATTCGACAAGCCATTGTATCGCGGCGGACAAAAATCCCAGCAAAGTCAGAGGCAGTCATATGGGCCAAAATGGACGGAGATGTGGAGAAGAACAAGCTGTGGGTTGTGGAGACTGATGAAAAATTTGCACTGGATGATATCATAATTGGAAAAACCCTCGTAGAAGAACAGCAGAACAGAATAGTGCCAGTTACAGTGGTCAATCTTGCAAATTCCGCTAAAACCATAGAGAAAGGACAGATAATTGGGAATTGCCTGGCAATTTCGGTAATTGTTAACTGTGAAAGCCAGCCGCAAGACACAAAAATGAAGATACCAGCTGATAAAAAGGTACTCGACGATCTCACGAAAGAATGGAGCAAAGACTTATCCACAGAGCAGAGGAAGACTGCCAGCCAACTTTTGGCAAGACATTGGTCAGTATTTGCTGAAAAGGGTAAAAACGAAGGCAGAACAAAGATGGCGAAACACACAATCAACACTGGTGATGCCAAACCCATTCGTCAATCGTCAAGAAGAGTACCTCTGGCAAAGAGAGACGAGGTGAATGTATTGCTGAAGGAAATGCATCAGAACAACGTCATAGAGCCATCAGCGAGCCCCTGGAGTTCTCCAGTGGTATTAGTCAAGAAGAAGGATGGCTTCACACGTTTCTGTGTAGACTATCGTAAACTAAATGAGGTAACGAAGAAAGATAGGTATCCATTACCTCGAATCGACGATACGTTGGACACACTTTCTGGTTCAAATTGGTTCTCCACGCTGGATTTACAAAGCGGATATTGGCAAGTGGCAGTAGATGAACAAGACAAGGAAAAGACAGCATTCTGTGCCGGCGATGGACTATGGCAATTTTTGGTGATGCCATTCGGTGTGTGTAATGCTCCAGATACATTTGAACGCCTAATGGAACATGTGCTAAAGGGTCTCCACTGGAAAACGTGTCTGGTGTACTTAGATGACATCATCGTTATGGGAAAGGACTTCGAGGACCACTTGAAGAATTTGGAAGAAGTATTGATGCGATTAGGAGCTTCAGGGTTGAAGCTGAGCGCAAAGAAATGCTCGTTCTTCAAGAAAGAAGTCAAGTACCTTGGACATAAAGTCACACCTGAAGGAGTACACACAGATCCAGATAAGATAGACTCAGTAAGGGAGTGGCCAAGACCAACTAGTTTGCATGAGCTACGCAGCTTCTTGGGTCTTTGCACTTATTATAGACGCTTTGTTCCAGGCTTTGCGGACGTGGCTGGTAGTCTGCATGCATTAACGAGGAAAAATTGTCCTTTTGAGTGGAAAAGCGAACAGGAGAAGGCATTCAACAGATTGAAAGAGCTATTGTGTACAGCTCCGATCCTTGCGTACCCAATACCTGGCGAAAAATTTATTTTGGATACAGATGCAAGTGGATTCGGGATTGGAGGTGTCCTGTCGCAAGTTATTGACGGACATGAAAGAGTAATAGCATACTTTAGCAAGATCTTATCAAAGCCAGAGCGAAATTACTGTGTAACACGGAGAGAACTTTTGGCGGTTATGCAGTGCGTGAAGCACTTTAACAAGTACTTGTATGGACAAAAGTTCTTGTTGAGAATGGATCATGCTGCTCTGCGCTGGCTATTACCGTTCAAAAATCCCGAAGGTCAGGTTGCGAGATGGATTGAGACTCCAAAGCTACGATTTCACAATAGAACATCGCAGAGGTAGAAACCACGGGAATGCTGATGCACTATCACGACGTCCTTGCAGTATGGAATGTAAGCACTGTTCTAAAGCTGAAGGGAAAGAAGGAGTAGTCGATGTGCGCTTAATGGCTGTTTTACCAGACGATGAATGGACAGCGGAAAAGATAAAAGAAGAACAACGAAATGACCCAGATTTGGCAAAAATCGTATCAAGTAAGAATGAAGGAAAACGGCCTGATTGGAACGAAATCTCGACTGAAAGTCCCATAACTAAAGCATATTGGGCTCAACGGAATAGTTTAAAGCTGCAAGATGGATGCCCATTCCGCCTGTGGGAGAGCGAAGATGGAAAAACCACGAAGAACTTGATTGTGGTACCCAAGGCAAGAATAAGCGAAATTGTCAAGGAATACCATAGTGGGTCAAGCGGAGGACATTTGGGAATAACAAAAACAGTCGAGAAAATTAAAACACGATTTTATTGGGTTGGTTTCCAGCAATCGGTAGTTGACTACAGTGACAGGTGTACAGCTGCCAAGGGACCGAGCCGTCGCAGTCAGGGGTAGATGCATTTATACAACGTGGGAGCGCCATTTGAGCGTATTGCAATGGACATAGCAGGTCCGTTTCCAATTAGTGATTCCGGCAACAAATATGTTCTCGTCATAATCGACTATTTTAGTAAATGGCAGAAGTATACCCCATTCCCGATCAAGAAGCTAAGACCGTTGCAGATGCATTTATCAATAATTGGGTCTGCAGATTCGGAGCTCCCCTCGAGTTTCACTCGGATCAAGGCAGAAATTTCGAGTCAACAATATTCAGGGATATGAGTGAATTGATGGGCATACGCAAAACTCGTACAACCCCTTTGCACCCACAATCCGATGGAATGGTTGAAAGATTTAATCGTACGCTTGAGGAACACCTAAGGAAAGTCGTGGACAGAAACCAGAAGGATTGGGACCAACACATACCCCTCTTCTTAATGGCATACCGATCGGCAACTCACGATACAACATCTACAACACCAGCTAGGGCTATTTTCGGTTGTGACATAAGATTGCCTGCAGATCTGAAATTCGGTGCCTACTCATCTACGGAAGTTTCATGTAGCAGTTATGTAGCTGACAACGAAGACAGCTGAATAAAATTCATGGAACCATCAGAAAGCGCACACAACTGATGAGTGATAAAATGAAAGCCAGATATGATCTACGAGCAAACTCCAAGGGATTTCAGGAAGGGCAGCTAGTTATGCTTCATAATCCGCAAAGGAAAAAGGGATTATCGCCAAAACTGCAAACACACTGGGAAGGCCCTTATAAGGTGATAAAGCGGCTCAACGATGTAGTATACCGCATCCAGTTGGCGAGAAATGTCAGGAGCAAAATGAAAGTCGTTCATTTAGAGAGGTTATCTCCTTATAAAGGTTGCAGTTCTATCCTTGTTCGGGACGAACAAGATTAAGCGGAGGGCAGTGAAACGTGAATGCATATCAGTGAAACGGGATTGCATACTTTTAGGATCCCATCTGCAGATTGCAGTTGGCAACTCTTACAAAGTGAAAAACTAATCCGATAGTGATAATAAAATTTAACAAAAATCGAGGTATTTAATGAGAAAATAATAACAATTTCGCACAAGCGTGAAAGTGCAAAATTTTCTGCGTCGGAAGAGTGCCGAGTGCAGTGATTCTGAAAACAACTAACTTAAAATTCTTTAATTTTTAAATAAAGTGTAAAAACAAAAACAAAATATACAAAAATAAAAACAACAAAATTATAAAGTGAGAAACAACAAATAATCACAAAGTGAGACAACCGCAAAATAGCACTGCTATTATACGTTTATGTATGTACACAAATACGTTAAATTAAAAGCGGCTTAGCAAGTATCTAGTGTAGAGTTGCCAAAGTTAATTATAAACAAAAATAAATAATAAAGAAAAAAAATGGGTGTAGACCGTACCCCACCTAGAGGGGCAGGTCAGCAACAAGAAGAGCAGCAACAACAACAACAACAACAACAACCGCAGCAGCAGCAGCAACAACAACAACAACAACAGCAACACCGAGAAAAACAACATCAGGAACAACAACAGCAGCATCAACAACTGCAAACACAAAAGAAACCCCTTCTTCAGAATCCGCTCCAAAATTCCTGGAGTCCTCAATGCCCCTCGCCACAATCAAGCTCGACTTTTCCAAATAAAAACAGCTCTCAACAAACTGTCCAACAACAAATTGATCAGCTTCAACGCCAGCTTCAGCTGCTATACAAACAACAGCAACCAGTTGTCTCTCCCCAAGTCACAGTAAGTGTACCCTCCAACGACGAGGACTGGAAAACGGTTCTAAACAAGAAAAGGCAGAGAGAGAGTCCAGGTAAGACAAAGACCACTCAAAAACAAGCTAAACTTGAAAAATACTGGCTAGGAGATCCGAAAGGAACCGAAAATCGATTTTCGTCCCTAGAAGAAGTTGAAGAATGTGACCAAAAAAACACAGAACATAAAGAAAAAGTCTCTAAGCCCCCACCAATATTTGTTGATAGAGTTACCAATATAGCCCCTCTAATGAAACTATTGTCTGAAGTTGCTCCAAATTCATACGAATTAGAGCTCATAAACAATGACCAAGTTAAAATCCAGGCAATTTCTCCAGAAGCCTACAAGACAATAGTTAACCAGCTTGATCTAAAAAACTCCGAATTTTTCACCTATAAGCCAAAACAAGAAAGAGGCTTCAAAGTAGTACTCAAGAATATGCAGCCATCTATAGGCACAGATGAAGTAGCCCAAGCCCTGCAAAACCTCGGTCACTCTGTCACGAATATTTGAAATATATAGCGAAGAAACACAAAAAAACCTCTGCCAATGTTTATCATTGAACTTCAAACAAACTCAAACAATAAAGAAATTTATGAAGTCAAATACCTGCTTCATACAAAAATTGTTTTTGAGCCCCCCCGACCGACTCGCGATATTCCCCAATGCGCTAACTGTCAGCAGTATGGGCATACAAAAACGGTCTGTCGCAGGAAACCAATGTGCATTAAATGCGCCGGAAGCCACACGTCTTCAGATTGTGTACGTAAAAGCAGATCAGATGAAGTCAAATGCGCCTTGTGTGATCACCCAGCAAATTACAAAGGTTGTGTAGTCTATAAAAATCTTCAGAAAATGAAATACCCACAATTAAGGAAAAACGACAATTTACCCATGAATCCTACTCAACAACAGGAAGTTCTGGTAAATCCCAGTACATCAAAACAAACTCAAAATGTACTTTCATACGCTCAGGCACTGAAACTCTCAGCACAAGCAACTAATGAAAACACAACGGCCCTACCAATTAATACTGTTCCTGCAGAAACCCAAGCTCCGAACGAAATGCGAGAAATGATAATGCTACTCCGGCAAGTCATGCAACAAATCACAACAATGATGAACTTATTAGTGACCCTCACGACTAAGAATTGCTCATCCTCAATCCCATAAAAATCATTCTATGGAACGCTAATGGGCTGTCAAAACATTTAATAGAAATTAAAAAATTCCTTAAAACATACGAAATAGATATACTCCTAATATCTGAAACCCATTTCACCAACAAAAACCATTTTCAGATTCCGAACTTTAAGTTTTATCGCACCCTGCACCCAGATAATAAGGCTCATGCAGGTTCAGCAATATTAATACGCAATAACATAAAACACTGTGAGAGCACATCTTATCGCACAGAAGCTATACAAGCCACGAATATAATTGTTGATGACTGGAGAGGGCCAATTACAATTTCCTCTTCTACAGCCCACCTAAACACACAATAAAAATGGAGGAGTATGAGAAATTCTTTAAGACCCTTGGCAATAGATTCCTAGCTGGAGGAGACTATAACGCAAAGCACACATACTGGGGTTCCCGTCTCACTACACCAAAAGGTCGACAGCTTTATGCGGCCATTGGAAAATTAAATTTACCCCCTGTCTCTTCAGGTACACCAACATACTGGCCAACAGATGTAAGAAAAATTCCCGACTTGATTGACTTCTGTTTGACGAAAGGTATCATGCTTAGTGATCTTAAATGTAGCCCATGTTTTGAGCTGTCTTCTGACCACTCTCCAGTTCTCGTCGAGCTTAACAACAATCTTGCCCTTCTTCCCAGTCAATGTAGCTTACATAATCACAAAACTGATTGGAATCGCTTCCGATATATGGTATCTTCCACAATTGATTTAAAACTATCACTGAAATCTGAAGAAGATATCATTGCGGCTGTTGAACACTTCAACTGCCTGCAACAAGCTGCGTGGGACTCCACCCCCACACTAAATGAGCGAAAATCAACGAACATCTCCAAACCTATAAAAGAAAAACTGAGAGAAAAGCGATATGCAAGAAAAAAGTGGCAACAAACTAGACATCCTGAGGACAAGAAAAAATTAAATGCGCTTACAAAAGAACTTAAAGAGATCCTTAATAACGAACGAAACACCCAACTCCATCATTACCTCAGTAATCTCGATGCAACAGCTGCTACAGAATACTCTCTCTGGAAAGCAACTAGGAATCTAAAGAGACCCACAATGTTCCAATCCGCTTTACGAATGGAAAATAACGAATGGGCTAAAAGTAACCTTGAAAGAGCAGTCACATTTGCCCGACACTTAAAAAATGTATTTACCCCACAGGAAATCGAGCCCCCAGCATGTGTAACAGAAGAAGTGAAAAGTGTTCTGAGTAATACCCATTAGATGGACCTACCCATACGTAAATTTTCCAAATCTGAAGTGAAAGCAGCTATTGATAAGCTAAATATTAAGAAAGCCCCTGGGTACGACCTTATCACTGGAAAAATAGTAAAACAACTTCCAGAAGAAGGAGTGACATATCTTACCTACTTATTTAACGCGGTACTAACATCTGGCTTTATACCTCCCCAATGGAAAGTGTCACAATTAAAAATGATTCTCAAACCCGGAAAAAGCGCTGATAAAGTTGAATCGTATCGCCCAATTAGCTTGTTACCGATTGCTTCTAAACTCATGGAAACCCTTTTCCTGAAAAGACTACTCCCAATTATAGAAGAGCGAAAGCTAATTCCAAATCATCAATTTGGATTCAGGAAAAAACACAGCACAATCGAACAGGTTCATAGGATTGTTGAGTATATACACAATGCATTCGAACATAAACAATATTGTACAGCAGCGTTTCTTGACATCTCGCAAGCATTTGATCGCGTTTGGCACGATGGCTTGCTTTACAAAATAAAAACTACACTCCCCATTAACTACTATGTGTTAATCAAGTCCTATCTTACAAATAGATATTTTTTCGTAAAGCAAGGTGAGGAACAATCTGAGCTCCATGAAAGCTCAGCAGGCGTACCCCAAGGAAGTGTCATGGGCCCAATACTTTATCTACTTCACACGTACGACTTACCATCAGCTGAAGGAGTCACCATAGGTACCTTTGCAGATGAAACTGCTGTCTTAGCTGTTGACACTCTCCCACACTTAGCTTCCTCTAAAATCCAGAGTGGGCTAAACAAAATTACTGACTGGCTAAAAAAATGGAAAATCAAGTTGAACGAAACAAAATCAGTCCAGGTTACATTCACTCTCAAACGAAACACCTGCCCACCCGTTAAACTCAACGGCATAAATATACCCCAATGTAATGAGGCTAGATACCTTGGGATGCACCTCGACAGAAGATTAACTTGGAAAACACATATATTTACAAAACGAAAATCACTCGGTATAAAGCTCAGAAATCTACACTGGCTCTTGAATCGAAACTCCAAAGTCTCAATCGATAGCAAATTGCTCTTGTACTCAGCAATTTTAAAACCAGTTTGGACATACGGTATTCAGCTGTGGGGCACTGCGGCAACTTCCAATGTTGAAATACTTCAAAGATTCCAATCAAAGACCCTAAGAATGATTGTAAACGCGCCCTATTATGTCACAAACAACCAAATCCATCGTGACCTCAAAGTTCCTACAGTCGCTCAAGAAATAAAAAAGCTCTCTACTTCGCACAATCTGAGACTCCTAGTCCACCCAAATCCACTGATATCGGAACTCACTTCCAACCCCTTCACTTTCATCCGACTGAAGAGAAAATCCACAACAGATCTCCTGTGCTAATAGGCAATGGCTGCACCACTGGGTGTAGTCCATAAAAGACAGTAAATACAAAAATTAGTCTTAAGTTATTAAATATTGCTGAATGTGATTGAATGTAACAGATTGCAATAAAATATTTGGATATTAAAAAAAAAAAAAAAATCTGCAGATTGAGAATGAGTGCCCCCTGTGAGTCAAGATGCGAACTATTCGAATAAAAGTTTATTCAAGAACCATCCGTCGGTAATATCAAAAAGAATATTCTCGACTTCTGTCGAAGTGGATAGAAGCTTCTAGAAAATACGAGAATATATATATATATATATATATATATATATATATATATATATATATATATATATATATATATATATATATATATATATATATATATATATATATATATATATATATATATATATATATATATATATATATATATATATATATATATATATATATATATATATATATATATATATATATATATATATATATATATATATATATATATATATATATATATATATATATATATATATATATATATATATATATATATATATATATATATATATATATATATATATATATATATATATATATATATATATATATATATATATATATATATATATATATATATATATATATATATATATATATATATATATATATATATATATATATATATATATATATATATATATATATATATATATATATATATATATATATATATATATATATATATATATATATATATATATATATATATATATATATATATATATATATATATATATATATATATATATATATATATATATATATATATATATATATATATATATATATATATATATATATATATATATATATATATATATATATATATATACGAGGTGTAATCAAAAGATAACCGTTATTTTCATCTTTTCGTGAGTTACGTATGTTCGATGTTCGCAATTTTTTTTTTTATGTTGGTACACATGTCTGTTATATATGTTGGCAATACCAACCATTTTGGATTGTCAGTTTGTTTTTGACAGATAAAAAGGTTAGTCGTGTTTTGGTGTGCTCTTCGATTTTGTACTATTCGAAAAAATGGATCAAAGAAACTGTATTCAGTTTTGTGTAAAAAATGATGATGTTGGCATATCGTTCGGCTCATGCCAAGCAATTTTTACGGATGTTTTAGGCATGAAACGTGCGGCAGCGAAGATTGTTCCAAAATTGCTCAATTTTGAGCAAAAACAACGCATGGACATCGCTCAGGAGCTGTTTTTGGCCAAAAACAAAACCGTTATTATGCCTCAACCACCGTATTCACCGGACTTGGCCCCCACTGAGTTTTTCCTCTTTCCAAAACTGAAGACACCGATGAAAGGAAAGCGTTTTGCTACGATTGAGGAGATAAAAGAAAAATCGAAACAGGAGCTGTTGGCGATATCAAAAAAAGCGTTTCAGAAGTGTTTCGAGGATTGGAAAAAACGCTGGCATAAGTGTATTATATCTGAGGGGAATTACTTTGAAAGGGACAAGATAGTTGTTGATGAATAAATAAATACTTTATTTTTTGATCACACAATAACGGTTCTTTTTTTATCACACCTCGTATATATATATATATTGAAACGTGATTGCACATCAGTGAAACGGGATTGCATACTTTTAGGATCCCATCTGGAGTTTGAGAATAAGTGCACCACCCTGTGTGTGTAAGTCAAGATTGTGGTGTAAAGAAATATCTCGAAAGTAAGAACTTCCTGCAGAAAATTATAGAAAGATCCAGAAACTTCTAGTACATTGTAGAAGTTTCTACCTCAACCATTCGAAACTATAAAAGCACAAGACTGTGCAAAGTCAAAGACATTCGAACAGAGATCTTCACAATGTGTACATCGAGCATTATAATCGAAACAGCAGTATTTGTATTTGTGCAGTGATGAAATTCATTATGAAATAAAGTGATCAATGAATTGTGATATAAAGTACAAATTGTAATGAAGTAAACTTTAAGCCTAATATTAAATGTGTAAATAGCAATAATTAAATAAAGTTAGTTATTTTAATTTACACACGATTATTTAATTACTGGTACGAATCCGAGTACAGAGAGAGTAAATTGTCAAGACGGTAATTTCGTAGTATATATATTGAAACGTGATTGCATATCAATGAAACGGGATTGCATACTTTTAGGATCCCATCTGGAGTTTGAGAATGAGTGCACCACCCTGTGTGTGTAAGTCAAGACACGAACTATTCGTATAAAAGTTTACTTAAGAACACCCTGTCGGTGGTGTAAAATAATGAAAGCTTCCTTTGAGGTGTATATCAAGTTCTAGAAAGATCGAGAAATTTCTACTGTATTGTAGAAATTTCCACCTCAACCATTCGAAACTACAAAAAGCACAAGCCTGTGCAAAGTCGAGGTGATTCGAACAGAGATCGTGACAGTGTGTACATAGAGCATTATAATCGAAGCAGCAGTATTTGTAATTGTGTAAAGTGATGAAATTCATTAGTAAATAAAGTGACTAATGGTTTGTGAAATAAAGTGCAAATAATAACTAAGTAAACTTTAAGCCTAATATTAAATGTGTAAATAACAATAATTAAATAAAGCTAATTATTTTAATTTAACCAGCGATTGTTTGATTACTACACAATCCAGCGGTACGAGTCCGAGTACAGATAGTTAGAGAAATTGTCAGGAGGGCAATTTTGTAACAGAGTAAATTGTCCGGAGGGCAATTTTGTAACAGAGTAAATTGTCAAGAGGGCAATTTCGTAACAATATATATATATATATATATATATATATATATATATATATATATATATATATATATATATATATATATATATATTATTACGAAATTGCACATCAGTGAAACGGGATTGCATACTTTTAGGATCCGATCTGGAGTTTGAGAATGAGTGCACCACCCTGTGTGTGTAAGTCAAGATTGTGGTGTAAAGAAATATCTCGAAAGTAAGAACTTCCTGCAGAAAATTATAGAAAGATCCAGAAACTTCTAGTACATTGTAGAAGTTTCTACCTCAACCATTCGAAACTATAAAAGCACAAGACTGTGCAAAGTCAAAGACATTCGAACAGAGATCTTCACAATGTGTACATCGAGCATTATAATCGAAACAGCAGTATTTGTATTTGTGCAAAGTGATGAAATTCATTATGAAATAAAGTGATCAATGAATTGTGATATAAAGTACAAATTGTAATGAAGTAAACTTTAAGCCTAATATTAAATGTGTAAATAGCAATAATTAAATAAAGTTAGTTATTTTAATTTACACACGATTATTTAATTACTGGTACGAATCCGAGTACAGAGAGAGTAAATTGTCAAGACGGTAATTTCGTAGTATATATATTGAAACGTGATTGCATATCAATGAAACGGGATTGCATACTTTTAGGATCCCATCTGGAGTTTGAGAATGAGTGCACCACCCTGTGTGTGTAAGTCAAGACACGAACTATTCGTATAAAAGTTTACTTAAGAACACCCTGTCGGTGGTGTAAAATAATGAAAGCTTCCTTTGAGGTGTATATCAAGTTCTAGAAAGATCGAGAAATTTCTACTGTATTGTAGAAATTTCCACCTCAACCATTCGAAACTACAAAAAGCACAAGCCTGTGCAAAGTCGAGGTGATTCGAACAGAGATCGTGACAGTGTGTACATAGAGCATTATAATCGAAGCAGCAGTATTTGTAATTGTGTAAAGTGATGAAATTCATTAGTAAATAAAGTGACTAATGGTTTGTGAAATAAAGTGCAAATAATAACTAAGTAAACTTTAAGCCTAATGTTAAATGTGTAAATAGCAATAGTTTGTAAACCTAGTAACTTATGACACAGTATAGTACCCCTTAAGCTCATGTAAACTGCATGTTAGGTCTTGGCACCACTTATTGGCAGCACTCGGTCATCGAACAGAGCTACGTATAAAACAATCGCTGCCGACTTCGTTTTTTTTTTCTTTCTCCGACGACCGAACGTAAAACAGGTGCCAAGACCGCGGTAAAAAGAAAAAACAATAATTTCGCTATAAAATAAAAGAAAACTTAAATTGTCTAAAACTCAGATGTGGGGTAGTTTAAACCCAAATCAATAAAACATAAAATTAAAATTTTTTTTCAATAAAATAAGCGATTTATCCTAATTATCCGGATTATGACGACTCGCTCAAAGCAGACGCTGGCAAATGCCAAGGAGGAGCTTCCGCTGCCGGCGACAACAAAAGAACGCAAGAATTCCGCTAATTTGCCGAGTGCTGATGGAGATGAAGTTGATGTTGCGAAAGGCGTTATTGGTGGAACGCCGGCTAATGTGAATTCGAAGCTGCCGAAAAACGTCACTAATACGCTCAGTGCTGAAGGAAACAATGCCGATTTGCTGAAAGGCGCTGCAGGCTCCATGGACGATGACGAACTAGATCTTGAGCTGGAGAGACTAAGAAAGCAGTTTGAAATTCTGGAGCTCCGTCGCAAAATCGCTGCGGCTCAATTAGATACTGTGCCGCACGTTAACGCTGGGGTTGCTAACGTCAAGCGAGCCGATTTCAGCGAAATCGAGCACGCCATTCCGAAGTTCTCTGGGGACAGCCAGATCCAGACGGTGAAACATTTTTTCAAGGATTTTGAGGAGATTATGCAGACTGTCAGCGCCGATGAGCGCTTGAAGCTACTGAGTCTGCGACGCTCTCTTACCGGCACGGCACGGTTGTTTCTGACAACCACTTCAGCTTTAAAATACGAAGATTTAAAATGTGATCTCATTAACGAATTCGATGTGTCTGTCTCCCGGCTTGATGTGTACAAAATTTTAGCACAACGTCGTTGGATTCGACAAGACGAGTCGATGCACAGTTATGTACTAACTATGCAGGCTATAGCGAAGCAATCAGACATTGAAGAAGCCGAAGTTGTCGATTTCATTATTGACGGTATTGGAAATAGTGCCGTTAATGTGAATCTGCTGGCCAATGCGCGTACTATTGACGAACTGAAGCGCCTTATCAAGCGATACCAATGCCGTTATTTGACTCCACGTGCCGACCCCAACGTGACTTTCACTGTCAAACGTGATGCCGCTGCTATACCTCGTGCCGTCGTCACAAATCGCGCAGTTCCATCAAGAAATCCTGTGCCGAAACCAGGTGGAGAAAAATATGTGACTCTATGTTTTAATTGTTCGCAAACCGGACACATCAAACCAAACTGCCCGTATACTCTGCGCCAAAATGGTTCATGCTTCAGGTGCTGGCGTATGGGCCACGATCACCGCTCTTGCCCCAATCCGCGGAAAATTCTGACCAAGAAGACACCAATGAACAATGATAGAGATGATGCTTTCCAAGTTGCTGCAGTTGAGGACGACGATACAGCTGAAGAATGCAGTGACATAATCTCCACATTTAATCTGGTAGGTATTGCATTTAAGATAGATTCAGTGAAGAGTGCAAATTTTAACGAATTTTTTTCTCTTTTTGACACCGGTAGCGCGGCTAGTTTTATGCGAGAATCCTGTGCTCCAAAACCAAAATTGCCTACAAGGCCAAGATCATCCAAATATTTTGGAATTGGTGGACGCCGTTTAAAAATTATTGATGAAATACAATGTGAAGTTAAATTTAAAAATATAGTTAAGAATATTAATATTATAATTTTGTCGGATGAAATGATGTTAATGCCAGTTATTTTAGGCAGAAATTTTTTAAGTTCTTTCAATATACATTTAACTAATTTGAAATTACGCTACAATAAAGCAAAATTAATGAATTTAAACAAAAAGAAAAATATTTGCACTCTTCCTCTGGATAATTCTTTTTCAGTTCTCAGTAACCTTGGTCTTTTGAAAAGTGATTTTGAGGGTAGACTTTCAACGGAGGTTGAGTTAAGTGATAATCCAAGCACCAATAGTGACGTTCCGTATGTTTTTGGTATTGATATTGCGCCTGACGATAAAATAGATATTGATAACAATTTAGTAAAATTTTCGTATGGTGAACTGAGGAAACTAATTGTAGATTCGTATATATCGCCGAAAAAAATTGAAACGGAGTCAGTGGAATTTCAAATGAAGATACATTTAACTTCGAATGTACCTTTTTATTGCCCGCCGCGCCGTCTTTCCTATTTAGAACGAAAAGAAGTGTAATCAATTGTCGAAGAGTTGCAACGTGACGGTATTATACGCCCAAGTCATTCACCCTACGCTTCCGCCATTGTATTGGTTAAAAAGAAAAATGGTAAGACAAGAATGTGCGTCGACTATCGCGCGTTAAATAAAATTACTGTTCGCGACAATTATCCACTGCCGTTAATAGAAGATTGTATAGACTATTTAGAAGGTTGCAAAATTTTTTCTGTTTTAGATCTAAAAAGTGGATTTCACCAAGTTAGTATGTCAGAAGAGTCAATCCCATATACTGCATTTGTGACTCCTAATGGGCAGTATGAATATTTAAAAATGCCTTTTGGGCTCAAGAATGCCCCTGCAGTATTTCAGCGATTTATATACAACATATTTCGCGATTTAGTTGAAAATAGGAGAATAATCATTTATATGGATGATATTCTAATTGCAAGCAAGAATTTTTCCGAGCATAAAATTTTAGTTGAAATGGTTTTACGACGCATAACGAGTTGTAAACTGAAACTCAATCTCTCCAAGTGTAAGTTTGGTTATGAAAGAATAGAGTATTTAGGTTTTTCTGTGTCCGCTTATGGAATATCACCAAGTGAATCACATGTCGCCGCCATAAAGAACTATCCTTTACCGACTAATCAGAAAGAACTGAATTCATGCGTCGGTCTGTTTTCATATTTTCGACGATTTGTGCCGTCTTTTTCCAGTATTGCAAAGCCATTACTTAATTTACTGAAGAGAGATTCCGAATTCTGCCTAGACGAAAAATGTATTTCTTCATTCAATGAATTAAAAGCAAGATTGGCTAAACCGCCGATTCTTTCAATATATACTCCAACTAGAGAAACTGAATTACACTGTGATGCTAGCTCACTAGGTTTTGGTGCCGTCTTATTGCAAATACAGGACGACAAAAAATTGCATCCCATTTCATACTTTTCGAAAACAACGTCTGCGGCAGAATCTAAATATCACAGTTTTGAATTAGAAACGCTTGCTATAATTTATGCTCTAAGAAGATTCAGAGTTTATTTGGAAGGAATTCCTTTCAAAATAGTGACGGATTGTAGTTCATTAACTCTGACGTTGGAAAAAAGAAATGTGAACCCTAGAATTGCCAGATGGGCTTTAGAGCTTGAAAATTACAATTATTCCATACAACATAGGAGTGGTGCCGCGATGGGCCACGCAGATGCCCTGAGCAGGTGTCAAATTGCGTCAATATTAGACTCCGGTGATATAGATTTTCAAATACAAATAGCGCAGGAACGTGATGACGTCATAAAAAAATTGATACTTAATTTAGAAACAAAAAAAGTTGATAATTTTGAACTTACAGATGGAATGGTTTTTAGAAAAAAAAAATGATGGAAGTAAGGCTTTGTATGTACCCTAGGGTGACAGTTAATTTCGAAAGTCTTATTTTCTTTGGTCTCATACTTTTTTTGGGTTGAGTTTTATAAAAAAATAATCCCTGTAAAATTTCAGGGCCCTAGGTGGAGGTTTAGGGGTCGCGTCGGCCCCCCAAAGTTACACAAAATGCGTTTTTTTTGTTCTGTTGTGTTGACTTTGTAAAAAATTGTTGTTGACTTTGTGTTTACATGACTTTGTGTTGTTCATTTATGTGTTTACAACAACTTATTCATACATCATTTTTATCTAATGCCAATATTTACTGAAATAAATTTAAATAACCTTGTTGTGATCTAAGCCTTCAATAATCTCTTTTCATTATCATTGCTCTTAAACAAACCATAGTTCTCTTATACATTTACTATTTAACCTTTACATTCTTTTCTTACTCTTTTTTTTCATTCTCTTTGATCTTAACGTTAACATAACAAGCTACTTGAGCATAATTGCCTTTTGATTTTCGATATTAGTTCAGTTGTTATCTAGCTTTCATCTCGCTGTCAAGTCGTTTCTCAAGCATTCGGCTTCAGTTAAAATCTCTCTTGTTGTTGTAAATAAAGCAAATATAATTTGTACTTCAATTTTAAACCCGTGCGTTTTTTTCTTTATTCGGTATAATAATTGGCATATAAAACCATCGAAAAATATCGTTGGTTCAAGAAACCTATTAATAACATTTACTTTTCTCTATTTATTTGCAGTGAATACTTGAGAGTGAAAAGTCGACAATGTCTTCTACAATTTTACGTGAACGAATTTATTTAATCGGATATTGTTCAAATTCATTAACAGGAAATAAACTTCCATCAAATTTAGAGTTGTTGAAAGTTTTGTTTTTTAATTTACGTATAGTGAAAAAGAACTTACGGGAAAGTGCAAATTTAGTTGTGACAGAACTATTTGTATTCTGGGAAAAAGCCCGCATTCCCACCAGAGATAAACAACACTGCATAAGTAAGGTTGAGAAATTATACAAAGAATGGCAAAGTATGCAAAAAGATTGTAAAAAGACGTCTGAGTTTCATAACAACAAAGTGAAAGCGTGGATAGAAAAGTTGGATCAGCTTTTTGACGTGGCACATTCCAATGCATTGCAAATGATGTCTATTGAAGAAGATAGAGCTTTCTTGATAAGTCAACGGCACCCCGGACGCCCAGGCTTTATGTATGGCATTGATTACGAGGCAGTACGAAGAGAGCGCCAAATTGAGAAACGTAAACAAAATTTGATGAAACAGGTGGAACGAAATAATCATGAAATTGCATTAATTGGTTCGTTGTATTTTATTGTTTTTTTTTTATTTTTATTTTCTTAAGACTTAATCCTTTTTCCTAGATGAAACTGCAGAATTGCTCTCATCTGAATCAGGGGGGGATAATAGTTTTACAAGTGCAGAATGTGAACCATGTTGTAGTAAACCTCCAGCCAAAAACCTTAGAGGAAAGAATAAAATAATAACTCCAAAACTTGCGGCCGCATTGGACGCCTGTAAAATTAGTGACAGATATGCAGTTCATATAATAAGTGCAGTAGCTGAATCTTTGGGCCACAATATCGAAGAGTATGTTTTAAACCGAACGTCTTTGCACCAGGCAAGGGAACAAATCCGCGAAGAAAGAGTTTCAACATTGAGAAAGAAGCTAAAATTAAATGAGCTGGATACAATCTGCCTACATTGGGATGGAAAACTTTTGCCAGCGCTGACGGGAAATGATAAAGTTGATAGGCTGCCTATTATAATAACGAGCGGGCAAGTTGAACAGCTTCTACAAATACCTGCATTGAATTCTGGTACCGGAAAAGAACAGGCATTCGCTGTGTGCGATGCAATTTATGAATATGGCCTACAAAATCACATTAAAGCTCTAGTGTTTGACACAACAGCGGTCAATACTGGGCGATTCAATGGTACTTGTACCTTAATAGAAAACAGTTTGCAAAGACCACTTTTGTGGTTACCATGCCGGCATCATATATACGAGATAATTCTTAAATGCGTTTTCGACGAAAAAATAAGCTACTACGGAAGTCCCAACGTTAAATTATTTGAGAAATTTAAAAATGCTTGGGCTAAAATTAATAAAAGCAACTTTGAGTATGGCCTTCTAGATCCCCTTGTGAAGAATTACGTGAACGAATCAGCTGCGCGAATTATTAATGCTGTAAATACTGTCTTAAAGGTAAAACAACCCAGGGAAGACTATAAGGAATTTCTGGAACTGACTTTACTATTTCTGGGTGAAAAACCTAACAAGTCACACCCAAACAGCCTATTGTTTCGCTCACCAGGAGCTGTTCACCATGCCAGATGGATGGCAAAAGCCATTTATTGTCTTAAAATATTTTTATTCCGCAACGAGTTCCAGCTGTCAACACTCGAAATAAATGGACTTCGTCGAATTTGTATTTTTATTGTTGAAGTCTATGTTGAAGCGTGGTTTTCTGCTCCTTTGGCTGTTGAAGCGCCATACCAAGATTTTGTATTTTTGCGCAAACTGGAAAATTTTAAGAATATTGATGCTGAAATATCGCTCGTTGCGCTGAAAAAGTTTAAGAACCATTTGTGGTACTTAAGTCCTGAGGCGGTTGGTCTTGCATTTTTTGATAATAACGTACCAGTGTCTACAAAACAAAAAATGGTTGCAGCTTTGGAAAACGATTGTGAACTAGAGCAGAACACAAAACGAGTTAATGTAAATGGTAGAGAAATAGCTGAAATATTCAATGGCGGAATTGAGCAGTTCGTCTCGGTCGCAACAAAGGCATTATTTGAAAGATTTCAAATAAATACTAATTTTTTAAAACTTAATCCTGCAAAATGGCATCAGGACCAGTCGTATAAAAAAGTGGTTGAAGTGATGAACAAACTTAAAGTTGTAAATGACAGTGCAGAAAGGGGGGTCAAATTGATGGAGGAGTTCAATGAATTGTTCACAAAAAATGAACGTCAAAAGCAATTTGTTATTAAAATTGTGAGTGATTATCGGAATCGGTTTCCAGATTGTAATAAAAAAACATTGACCCAAGTTCTTTAGACTTAATCAATAAAAACATGCACTCTAACCAAAGTTGTTAATTTATTTCATGTTAAATTTTTTAAAAGGTGATTGTGAGCATTTTTAAATTTATTTCAGTAAATATTGGCATTAGATAAAAATGATGTATGAATAAGTTGTTGTAAACACATAAATGAACAACACAAAGTCATGTAAACACAAAGTCAACAACAATTTTTTACAAAGTCAACACAACAGAACAAAAAAAACGCATTTTGTGTAACTTTGGGGGGCCGACGCGACCCCTAAACCTCCACCTAGGGCCCTGAAATTTTACAGGGATTATTTTTTTATAAAACTCAACCCAAAAAAAGGATGAGACCAAAGAAAAGTAAAAAAAAAAACTTGCCCATACATTTAATTGTCACCCTAATGTACCCCATCAAATGGAGGATAACGTCATTAGATTAATTCATGAAAAAATTGGACATCAAGCTGTGGATAAATGTTATGAAAAGATGAGTTCATATTACTGGTTTCCAGGTATGCGTCAAAAAATAGAAAAATTTATACGAAGTTGCATCAAGTGCCTTATGTACGCAACACCAGTAAGAGTACGTGAGCGGAATTTGTATAGTATTCCTAAGCTACCATTGCCGTTTGATACTATACACATTGATCATTTTGGTCCATTGCCGTCATTAACTTCCAAAAGAAAACATATTTTGGTGGTAATTGACGCGTTCACTAAGTTTGTAAAATTATATCCAACAAACTCAGCTAGTACTAAAGAAGTCACTTCCGCTCTCGACAAATATTTTAGTTACTTTAGCCGTCCCAAACGAGTGATTTCGGACAGAGGAACATGTTTTACTTCTTTAGAATTTGAAGACTTTATCATAAAGCACAATATACAACATGTAAAAGTTGCCGTAGCTTCCCCTCAAGCAAACGGTCAAGTGGAACGGGTTAATAGGGTAATTAAATCCATGTTAGGAAAATTGAGTAACCCAATAAACCATGCCGATTGGTCAAATAAATTACTGCAGGTTGAATATGCAATTAACAACTCAGTTCACGCAACGACAAAAAATACCCCAAGTATGTTACTTTTTGGCACCGAACAACGTGGACAAATAGTAGATGAACTTACAGAATACTTAGAAAATAAAATTAATACCGGAAGTGAGCGTAATTTGGCTCATATCCGTACGAGTGCCGCGAATGCAATTGTTAATTCTCAAGAATATAATTTAAAATATTTTCTGAAGCATAGTGCCGAAGCAAAAACTTATGACGTTGGTAATTTTGTAGTGATTAGAAACGTTGACAATATCATTGGGACGAACAAAAAATTTGTTCCTAAATATCGAGGACCATATGTAGTACATAAGAAATTGGGAAATGATCGCTATGTGATACGCGATATTGATAATTGTCAATTGACTCAACTTCCGTATGATGGGGTAATAGAAGCTAATCGGATGCGAAAATGGCTATTAAAGGCAAATGATAAGGCAAAAGACACTGATGAACTATGCAATACCGAAATTATGATTTGACGATTGTTATATTTTATTTACGCTTTAAAGTTACATTTAAGTATTTTTCTATCTTTACATTAAGTAGCTGCTAACTTTAATTGATCGAGGTCGATCAACTGTCAGATAGGCCGAGTTGTAAACCTAGTAACTTATGACACAGTATAGTACCCCTTAAGCTCATGTAAACTGCATGTTAGGTCTTGGCAGCACTCGGTCATCGAACAGAGCTACGTATAAAACAATCGCTGCCGACTTCGTTTTTTTTTCTTTCTCCGACGACCGAACGTAAAACAGGTGCCAAGACCGCGGTAAAAAGAAAAAACATTAATTTCGCTATAAAATAAAAGAAAACTTAAATTGTCTAAAAGTTAAATAAAGCTAATTATTTTAATTTAACCAGCGATTGTTTGATTACTACACAATCCAGTGGTACGAGTCCGAGTACAGAGAGAAATTGTCAGGAGGGCAATTTTGTAACAATTGGTGTCAGAAGTGGGATTGTGTATCTGTAATAAACATGGTTAAATTTGAAAAACTGAGATTGGAGTAGCTATAGACGTCGGGGAGTACGAATTCAAATTTGAAGAGCCAACGACATCTCGAGAGGAAGAAGCACCTCAAAGAACTAACACGGGTAACTTTGACATGAACGTGCTTATCGAGGAAATACAGAAGCTCTTCCAGCAACACCGTGAGGATCTACGGCAGCGATTACAAGTATATGCTTCAGCAGTCAAAGAGGATACCAAGGAACCGTTACAGCAGAGTGAAACATCACCTACTCAACTACCGCAACAGAATTCACAGCAGAAGAAAGAAATGTCGGAGGTGGTGGACAGGAAGGTTTGTGTGTTTGGGTCACGGCAGGAGTCGTCCGAAGGATTAGTGGAACAAAAATTCAATACGAACGAGCAAAGGGAGAACGAAATTGGAGAACAAATAAGACAAACGATGCACCTTATACATGAGGGTGTATTGCCAATGCCACCCCATGATGCTACCACCCCATTGGGCATCTTCAGGATGCAGTTTGAGGCTACCGCTAGCCCAAATGGTTGGAGTAATCGGGAAGTACTGGCACCGTTGGCTATGTCATTGAAAGGTGCTGATGTACTGCCGACCATCGTAGAGGGTGAGAGAGACTGTTATGAAAACGTGATGAATGCCGTTCAGCAGAGGAGTGGTGAGTCTCTACAACAGGTTGTGGTGGAGGTGGAACGTTTTCCCCATCTTGCCTGTCCAGGCGAGATTGCAGAGAGAAGTATGATGGATACTTTCGTATGTGGTATTCCCGATGCGGAAATGGACTATTCAGCGATGACAAATCCAAAAGCTACATGTATGGAAACAGTGGCTGGCGATTTAACGTTTGAGATAGCGGCCTTGGTGTGCCAGCCAGTATGCAGAGCCCGTTAGGTGCAAGTTTAAAGTGCACAGGGTTGCACGGGCAAGTGCCTTGCCTCCGGTGAGGTTGGATACGCGGCTCGTGGTTGTAGGACGAAACGTAAACGTTCTCCATCAGACTCGCATGTGGGACCGCAAAGGCAGGGAATTGGATGATGTTTTTAAGCTGTCGACTAACTAAATGGAGTCAGTCTCAAGGGGCAAGATTTGACTCCCAGAACATGCAGCCCCGGAATCCTCGATTCTCAGCTCGTACGGAAAGTCAGATGCCTAATTGCTGACAGTGTGATAAGCGAGGAGTAGTAGTAGATAAGCAGACGAAGAATGGACTAAAAAGTCATCTACAGTACTTCGATGCAGCAGTTGTATACCTGAAAAACGCGAACAGCTGAATCAAATTCATGGAAACAGCAGAAATCGTACACAACTGATGAGTGATAAATCGAAAGCCAGATATGATCTACGAGCAAACTCCTAGGGATTTCAGGAAGGGCAGCTAGTTATGTTTCATAATCCGCAAAGGAAAAAGGGACTATCGCCAAAACTGCAAACACACTGGGAAGGACCTTATAAGGTGTTAAGCGGATCAATGATGTTAGATACCGCATCCAGTGGACGAGAAATGTCAGGAGCAAAATGAAAGTCGTTCATTTAGAGAGGCTTCCTCCTTACAAAGGTTGCAGTACTATCCTTGTCCGGGACGACCAAGATTAAGCGGAGGGCAGTGAAACGTGATTGCATATCAATGAAACGGGATTGCATACTTTTAGGAAACCATCTGGAGTTTGAGAATGAGTGCACCACCCTGTGTGTGTAAGTCAAGACACGAACTATTCATATAAAAGTTTACTTAAGAACACCCTGTCAGTGGTGTAAAATAATGAAAGCTTCCTTTGAGGTGTATATCAAATTGTAGAAAGATCGAGAAATTTCTACTGTATTGTAGAAATTTCCACCTCAACCATTCGAAACTATAAAAAGCACAAGCCTGTGCAAAGTCGAGGTGAGTCGAACAGAGATCGTGACAGTGTGTACATAGAGCATTATAATCGAAGCAGCAGTATTTGTA
>OV050030.1:292422201-292577201 GCA_920105625.2 Clusia tigrina | reverse complement strand
ATTTTTTATTAGGAAAACGGAATAAAAATATAATACAGAATAATAATAATAAGAAAAATTTGTAGGCAACAATATTTAATTATTTTTTTATCCAGTTCCATATATATATTAATGCAAAGTTAGCTTTTTTATACATTACATATCTAAAAATAAATCTATATCTACATTAAAAAATAATTTTTCCCGAAAAAACCGCACCCAAAATCTCCATCCATTTGGCCCTCCTATTTTAAAATAAGGAAATATCTTCATTTGTATTAATATGCTTATATAAATCAATATTAATTTGCCTGTAAATCAATAGTTTACTGGGAAAACTTTAATATATGTACATACATATAATAAAATACCGTTTTTTTTTTGTCAAAACAAACTAAGTAACACACGCAAAAAGGAAATATGTATCGCATCTACTAAGCCAAATGCAGCACTATAATACAAGACATTTTAAGAAACAAAAAACATATATTTTAATATTACCTTCCATCCGGACATTTGAAGCACTTTTGCCACCCATTGCATCGAAGGACACACTTCCGCTGTTCAAACATCTAAATATATGCTCTGTAATTATAAGTTTATCTTCAATTACAAATTTATAAACAATTTATAATTATAACTCACTGCTTCTGAAATTACACTTTTTACTTTCACTTTTAAAATCACTCTCAATCACTACTTCACTCTACAAAATATTATATGCTTTAGTTTCCGTTTAAGGCACTGGTCACCAGAATCGAAAATTTCTTAATTGGTTGTTAAGAATTTTTTTATTTTTAATGTGATATTCAATTGTTTGATTTTTATATAGTTTTTGAAAAAACTAGAAGAAATCAACGTATTTAATTAAATGTTTCTTGCAAGAGTATAGTAATAAAATTACACTATATTATAGTATTGCTTTCATACACGGCACTGACCGATTCATTAAATTGTATGAATTTTGACAACGTGTTGAGTAATTCCATGTAGATAAGATTTTGTACGCTACATGATATTTGTTTTTTGTTATTTGTAATTTAGCTAATTGGGTGTTTGTGAAATGAATTCTCAATAATAATAAATAAAATAACGTAATTATATAAACTATCAAATACATTTATATGAAAATTAGTAATTGAAATAATACTGAATACATTGTTAAATGTAGACATGCTTTCGCATGTATATATATACATATATATATATATATATATATATATATATATATATATATATATATATATATGTATATATATATATATATATTTTTTTTTTGTTTTTTTCATGCTTTCTGTTGAGGAAGATTGGCAAATATTAAATTATAATATTTTTTTTAATTAAATTTATGCATTTCTTACTTCAAATCAATATTAAAGTGAAAGTTTCGTTACATTTTTTATTTTGCAAACAATTACTTGACAAACTGTACTTTAATGAGGATAGATAAATATTTTATTATAATAGATAAATATTTTCTTTAATTTTTTGTACTTTTGTTGGCATTCAGTTCATTAAAAAGAATAAACAAGCCAAAAAAAATTATAAATTAATATAAGAATTAAATAATAGTTTTAATAAATTTATTTTAGCATAAAGAGTAGTGTACCTAATATTAGTAATGATCAAAATTATTAATCAGAAATGGTGAAATTTTGATCATTACTAATTTTAAGTACACTACTCTATATGCTAAAATAAATTTATTAAAACTATTATTTAATTCTTATATTAATTTATAATTTGTTTGGCTTATTCTTTTAATGAAAATTAAAGAAAATATTTATCTATTGTCATTAAACTATGTTGTTAAACTTACTTTAAATGTTTAGTATTAAATATAAGAGAAAAAAGCAACACAATTCTGTACGTATATTTAATTAAATAAATGTTATATAATTTGTTTTTCTTTTGAAACAACTATTTTTGAGGGCATTTTAATTTCAATTCATAGCTAAAAATCTAATGAATACACAATATATTCTAGGCAAATTACAATGGATTAGTCAAATTATGAAATACCAAAGCAGAAAGCAGCATATAAATATATGAATTCTGCGGAATTTTTTAATTTAAAACTTCTGCGAAAGCATGTCTACATTTAACAATGTATTCAGTATTATTTTAAATACTAATTTGCATCGAAATAGATTTGATAGTTTATATAATTACGTTATTTTGTTTATTATTATTGATTTTAGGTGCGGGTTTTCCGGGAAAAATAATTTTTCTTATTATTATTATTCTGTATTATATTTTTATTCCGTTTTACTAATAAAAAATACTATAAAGTGATCAACTCTTTTATTCTGATTGTTCTTTTTTTCTTTTCCTTCTACAATTTCGTAATATGAAATTTTTAGTACAATGGCACCCGTTTTTTCGAGGTGAACTCACATAGAGCGTATATGTTTTTTTTTTCATACGGTAAAAAATTCGACGTTTAAGTTACGGCCCTATGACAAGTGTATTCTGTGAATGGATAAGTAAGTTTCATTTCTCATATTCTCTGCTTTTATTCTCTGTCTAAACGTGGAACGGCAAAGCAGGGCATACTTATTAGGTAGTGTAGGTGTTATTAGTCACAAGGGACAACAGGCTTTTGCTCTTCTTCTTCTTTTGGTTCATATTGTTCTTCGTAGCTATTTTTTGAGTATTCTAGTATTGTAAACAAACACAAATCGAAATAGTCATTTATAGAAAAAAATACATAAAAAATAAAATGTGAAAGTACGCTATAATGAGGCAAACAAGGCCCACGAAATGACAATCAGTGCATATAATTCGACTCGCTTCACGGGCTGGGTAAATGAAAAAATTATAAATTTAAGTATTAAAGTTAAAACTGAGCTGAACTTGAAGTTTGAAACTTATTTTTTATGTTGACAAAAATTCTTTTACTTACATACAAAATATATCCTTTGCGTCTATTACAGTCGATATCTTTCATTAATAATCGATTTAGATTTATATTTAGAACTAAAAATAGGATTTGTAATATCCTTATGATTTCAAATTTAACCCCAGATTTTAGGTTATTTAATTTTTTTAATTCCTCACGTCTTGGTACATCAAAGTCACAGAAAGCCCGTCATCTATCTGTCGTCAGATATTCATTTTTTCCCCCATTACGGAAGTCGATCTGTCAAAAACAGCGAAGTGCTGCCAGATCATAAACTTAAGGTTGAAATACATTACAATTAAACTCTAAAAAAGATTACAGATTCTAATATAAAAAGTAAATATACAATTAAACCAAAAACAAACACAAAAAAAAAGTTGTATAACTTATAAAACACATAAATTGAGGTAATGAAAACATATCGGATGGAAGATTTTACCATGTTAAAGGTGAATATCATTAAGAAAATGTTGGCTGTGACGAGTAAAATAACCGAAATTTAATATTTGTCAAATCAAATTTCTGGAATACAAAAAACAAAATAAATTCAAATTGAAAATGTGCTATGGTTCGCTTACCGTACTCGTCAACTGTGCAAACTGGCGACACGCTCACGATCAGAAAAAACAACGTTCACAATAATCGCTCTCAATTGACGATTCCTCAGTAACTATTCAGCAAACATTTCCTACACTCCCGACCCCGTGAATCAAGTCAATTCACCAGATACTATTTCCAAAACGGCTAGTTTGGAAGCAGGTCAACACAACAAACTAGAACTGGTGCGTACATCTGCTCGTCTTACTTGGCCATCAGCTCTTTTGTAGATTCTTTCTACTCGTCCACGAAACCACTTGTTTCAAGGGGTCGGCTGGTTGACACCATTTCACTCGACGTGTCAGGGTGGACAAATACTCCGCTACCAATCGTTTCCAGAATTTAGCCCGTAATTGCCTCGCTATTTGCCATTGTTTGCGCAGCACGCATGGTTTGTCACTGATGTCAGCTGAACCGGGCGTTTGCGCAGTGTAGGCTGTATCCAAAATAAAATGCACAGCTCTGATGGTGAGACAAGTGAACAGTGTTACCACCGTTTTTCAGTACGCCGCACAGTGTCGCGTCCCCATATATCGCGTGGCCAAAAATAGTAAACGTTGTTCAATTTTAACAAAACTTGGTATACGGCCATTTTTTTACCTAATCAAGAAAAATTTTGAAAAGTTTTGAAAATCGGTCCACTCCCACGCCTACCTCCCATATAAAGTAAACATTTTTATTACTATAAATTGGTCATTTTGAACACTAGAAAGATACAATTTTGTGTTTGTGAGCGTGGTAATGCCTCTATTCATTATCCCAAAAATGGGCGGGATGCCACGCCTACTTTAAAAGTATTGGCCCACTGCCACGCAAACTTTAAGAGTTTTATATAACTCGCGATGTAATAATAAAAAATTTAAAAATAAATATAATTTACTAAACACAATTCATAATATTTTTATTTACATATAATCTATATAATCTATTGAAGTTCAGTTTTTGTTAGGAATTCAATAAAAGGAAGAATATCTTCATCTCGTTGTGGCTTTCTACTAAACGTTTTATGCTCGGCTGAAATAAGCGGCTCAGAAGAAAGTAATAAATGGGACAAAAGGTCGCTATTACTTGATTCTCTGGAGGTTTTCTTGTGCTACCTAATCGACAATTTCGGAATTCTTTATGTTTAGCCTCGAGTGCGTCTTCAGAAAGACACCCTATAGGAAGACTGAAATGGTTTATAGTATCACACCCATGAAACAATATTTTATGAACAGTCATTGGCATATAAAACCATGGGTAATGCTAAATGTAAATTGAATATGTTGCTTTTAAAAGTTCGCAAAAAGTATTAGTATTTACTTTTTTACCACGTGTTCGTAAACTAAAAATTTTTTTTGAGCATGCAAAACCGACAACCCGTATTTTGAAAAATTATAGGTCGTTCTATTGTATGGCACGAGTTCATAATCTTTGGAGTAGCACCACAAAGATAGCAGCTGCTGCAAGAGCTGTTTTCGGCTAAAACGTTAGCAACCGCACCATCGATCATAGTAAGGTGCATATTGAATGATACACTTATTTGAAAATTATTTATATCGACGGAAAAGACGGATAATTTTTCAATCTGATTTGCAAAATCTATCTCAGTCTTGCGAATCAACGCTGGGCTCTCTTTCATAAAAATAAATTGCATTGGCCGGCAATAAAGTGTTGGCAAGGGCGACTTATTAATCCAAATTTCTTTGTGGTCATTTTCAGTGCACATTTTCAAAGGAACTAAAGCTATTACAAACAAAAATTCGTCTGTTTGTTCTTGGTCTTCTAATCTTTGTTTATACATGCTATGGCCGGAGCTACCGTCAAAGCCCCATTTGCAATGTAAAATAATGTTAATATTTTCATTAATATAACATAATTTCAGGAAACTTTCAGCAGTTTTGTTCAAAAGATTTTGCAGAGGGACTTCAGCTGATGTTTCTGAAACAATGAATGGGCGCGGGAATAATTCATCTTTATATTTTTTCATTGCATAGTAGCTTGGGAAAAAATCTTTGTGAACGCTATTAACCACCGATCGTAGTGTACTGTATTTTCTCACTTAGACCCCAAGATCATAGAATAAAGCAAGTGTTCGGTTATTTGACAAACACTTATTTCTTTCATTCGATTGCTGATTTATAACATTGGTAGCGCGTTGTATTTGTTCAGCTGGGGTGTCTGAGATGAGTTCGTTCACTCTTCGCCTTTTTGTCCTCTCAGAAACTTCATCATATGCAAGTCTACGCCTTCCTCTACTGGTGCTTGGACCCTAAAATGTTCCATTTGATTTTATATTTATATTTAGTTAATTTATATTTACACTGGTTTCACTACTTTGCAAATCAAAAGTCAAATCTAACCATGCAGAATTGTTCCTCTCAAACCTGGAACGCATTCTTCTACAAGCTGTCCACTTAGTTTTAAACGTAATTTCTAAAATAGATATTTTTTCCGCAAAATATCTTTATGCAGTGAGAAACTACCCTCAGTATCAATATATTTAGTCATACCATCCAATATTTCACTACGCGATAAGTGTTTTGATGCATACCAAACACTAAATAATTCACGTATTTTCACAGCAGTTGCCACTGAAAAATATTTATATATTTAAAAGGGGCAGGCGAATGCAGCTAATTCCGATTTATTTTGGTAATACATACTCTTTTAAAGATATGACAATAAAATGGAAATATGTTTTTCGCAAGTTTTTAGAAATTCACTGCCGAAGTTTGCAAATTTCTTAACATTGAAGTTGTCAGATAACATATTTTCAAATAACGGTTCGTGGAATATCGGGAGCAAAACAAACGGATAAACAGCATTGCCAGACTGAAAAAACTTCAAATTTTCGAGATATATACGGTTTTATTACAATAAAGATAAACTATAATTAACACGAATTTTTTTATTGTTGTAAAAAAACACCTCCCTTCCTTCTAAAATCAGAACTCCACAAAGCTCTAAGTTTGATAGTGCCGCACGGGAATAGTTTTTGGAATTTTTTAAATAATCTTTTTGATTCAGAATAGTGAGGGTATTGACCCTCGATTACCAATCTTATTTTTTTAATTTTTGAATTTTTATTTTTTTTGATTTTTGCCCGCACTTGTTACACTGTGCGCCGCCCTATGGTTACCAAAACTAATCAAAAATAGTCCAATCCTTTATAACTAATTGGTCTCACAAAAGGCGTCAATCGGTCGACGGGTATGGACCCATTATTGGTGTAACTGGCTTCAATTTCTTTGGTCTGCATATTTGGCAAGTATTGATTTCTTTTCGCATTTTTTGTCTAATGCGTATTACCCAATACTTTCTTCGGATTTCGCATATTGTCGCCTCTATATTTTGATGCTTCATTTGGCAGTAAAATGGTATACATCCAAAGAAGTGAATGGATGTCGAGGCAGCAAGATAATTGGGCGATTTGTTTCATAAGGTAACCAGCTGGCTGCATCTATACGCCCGTATACCCTCAGGACGCCATTTTCGTTTATGTAAGACTGTATAAATCACTCTGCGACGTCACATTTTTCCCATTTTTAATTGCTTCTCTCTTCATGCCATATACTTCAGATTGAGCTAGTCGGCATTATACCCACTCCTCTGCTTCCAGTTCAGATGGTCTTATATCTGTCCGTTATATCTCTATTTCGTACGTCAACAGATACGGTCGGTCAGAAATTTTACCAAATCGCGAGTTAAAATTTCCTTCAAATCAATCTACAATAGTGCAAAAGTGTAGTGATCGGTGAGAACCTAGTTCACGATTACTAGCTGGGACACATAATTTAAATATATTTTTAACAATAATTAGAAAACAAAAATACACAATTGAAATACAAACAACAAAAAACAACAACATAACTAAAACAACAACATACCAACAACACAATGTAAAATGTAAATGAGGGTCTCTGACACTCACCAGCAAAAAACAGTAACAAATAGAAATGCATATTTCTCATTTGTGTCCACACAGGGTAACGGCGGCAATTTGCCAGTCGAAGCAGCAGAGAGCTGAGCCAAGTCCTGCTCTCCCGCTCTCCTAAACGACGCCACTACGAATGCTTCACTACCTTGGAGTGTCCAATGCGCGACACCCTCTACTATTATCGAACATTATCCACCAAACACAACATCAGGAAGAACAACAACAACACAAAGCGCTTGTATTGTAACCATAGCCGCGACAGCGACAAGTAGAATGCAAAATTCGAGCGCAATGATCATGTCTACTGACACAACAACACCAATTACAACAGCAACAATTAACACGGAAGTAAAAAACTCAAATAATAGAAACACTAACAAAACTTCAGCGGAGAGTAGCCGAAAGCGAAACCGCGAAAAGCAATCGCCAAACAAATTAACGGACCAAAATAGCAACAACAAAAGACAGAAAAACAAACCACTGAGCGCGACACAAGCAACAGTAAAATAATATTGGCTGAGTAAGTGAATCGCTCCAAATACATCAAACAGGTTCGAACTACTAACACTAAATGACAGAACTGATGAACAAAAAAACAGTGGGACAAAAACAAATTCAACCATATAAAAACAAATAACAAAGCATCCTCAAAAACCACCACCCATATATATACAAAACGTAGAAAATATTAATGCACTAACTAAAGCTCTAAATCAGCTACCAAATACAAATTACGAGATGAAAGCTCTGATCAAAAACGAAGTCAAAATACAGTCGACTGAATCATAATAAAACACACAAGCATAATAAAATTGCTTAACCAAAAAGAAACCAAATATTATACATTTAAGCCAAAAGAACAACGTGGACTTAAGGTAATTTTACGAAATATGCATTACTCAACGGAAAAAGACGACATTATAGCTGAACTGGCAGAGTTAGGACATGAAGTACTAAACATTCACAACTTGCAAAAAAATAGACAACCACTTCCTTTATTCTCTCTGGAACTTAAACCAAACGATAACAACAAAGACATCTATTCCTTAACCCATCTTCTACACTGCAAAGTAAATTTCGAACCACCACATCGAAAAAGAACTATTCCACAATGCACAAATTGCCAAAAATATGGACACACTAAAAACTAATGTACTAAAGACCCTGTTTGTGTCAAATGTGCAGGTAACCACAGCACAACTAATATCCAAAGCGATATGAAACAGCAAATTAAATGCGCTCTCTGCAATGAAAACCACACAGCTAACTACAAAGGCTGTATGATTTACAAATCACTACAAATTAAAAAATATCCAACTTTACGTAAAAAAGAAATCCCTCCAACTCAAGAACAAAATTTTGCGGAACCATCTATAAATATACCCACAGTACAAATACATAAAAACTACACACCTGGAATGTCATATGTTAAAGTAGCAGCGATAAATACAGCAGCAAACTTAACTCAAAACCTTAACGCAGCAGCAAACAGCGTGACATCAACACAGAATAACGACGATCTATCAGATTTAAAAATAATGATGAAACAATGAATAACTCAAATGACAAGTATGATGAACATTGTGACACTGCTTGTATCAAAACTAGATGGGTTCCAGAAATAAAATAACTTGTGGTATTTGGAACGCCAATGGCCTATCACGCCACTTACTAGAACTTAAAACGCTTATGTACGAAAATTCAATCGATATTATGCTAATATCTGAAACGCATAGAAGTTATAATATGATAGAAGCTATAATGACATACCAAACTATAACATTTATTATACACATCATCCTGACAATCGAGCCCACGGAGGGACAGCAATTATCATAAAAAAATCTATTAGGTGCCTAGAACTAGAAGGATATAAATCACATCATATCCAAGCAACCTCAATAGAGAGAGATAAGTGACTTGAGAGGGCCAATTACTGTGTCGGCTGTATACTGTCCACCCAAACATAACAACACAAAGGCTCAATACATAGACTATTTAAAATCATTGGGTAGTCGTTACATAGCTGGAGGAGATTATAATGCAAAAAACTCCATATGGGGCTCAAGACTGACAAACGTGAAAGGCCGCCAACTATTAGACGCCATAAAAGAGAATAATAGTCGCTTTATTAGCACGGGAGAACCAACTTATTGGCCAACAGACAACAAAAAATTACCTGATTTAATTGACTTCTGTGTTACAAAAAACATATTGCACGACCACTTAACAATAAAAACATGTCTAGATTTATCATCAGACCATTCTCCAATTCTATTGACCCTTCAAAGCACACCGGACACAAAAATAGCTGCTGGCTTATATAACTACAAAACCGACTGGAACAAATTTCGCCAATTAATGGAAAATGACATGACAACAAACATTTCATTGAAAGCTGATAAGGAACTTGACACAGCAATAGCATACCTAAATGACAACATCGTCAAAGCAGCAACTCAATCAACCCCAATTCTAAGCCCATCCCAAATTACTACTGTCCCAGCTCACATTAAGCAAAAAATAAGACAAAAAAGGAAACTCAGGAAAAGATGGCAAAAGCACTAGACACACAGACGACAAAGCCAAATTCAACAAAGCGGCAAATGAACTGAAGATAATATTGAAACAATTTGAGGAGAAAAAATTTGAAAGTTACGTAAAGAACTTAGGAACGACAACATCAACGAACTACTCATTATGGAGGGCAACCAAAAAACTAAACAGTGCAATACCACATAAACCCCCCATAAAAACACTAGAAAATACTTGGGCAAAAACGAATAAACACAAAGCAAATACTCTTGCAAAACATTTTGAAACGGTATTCAGAAACGACATGGACAATCTAATTACCGAGCTTACCAATACCGAAAGTACCCGAAACACTGCAATAAAAATGACAACGATATCAGAAATCAAATCAAGAATTTAAAAAACAAAAAGGCACCTGGATATGATCTTATTAACGGAAAAATACTGAAAGAACTACCTGACTTAATGCTATAATAAGGCTTAACTATTTTCCAATCTTGTGGAAGGTAGCACAAATAACAGCTATCCCAAAGCCAATAAGGACGCAACAAGAACCAGTTCATATCGACCTATCAGTCTCTTGCCAACTCTTTCAAAGATATTTGAAAAAATATTATTTGACAGAATTGAGCCTATCTTGATACCATCAATTCGGCTTTAGACGAAACCACTCAACTGTGCAACAAGTTCATAGAGTTGTGAACAAATTCATTGATGATATTGACAAAAAAGAAGTACTGCGTGGCTGTAGCGTCCTGGACATAGCGAAAGCGTTTGACAGAGTGTGGCACAAAGGACTTCTGAATAAACTAAATAATATTCTACCTTTAAACTATTATTACTTGCTAAGCAGTTATATCACCAACATATACTTTTACATTAAATATGACGATGAATGCTCTGAGATCCTAACAATGACAGCGGGAGTGCCTCAAGGCAGTGTGCTGGGTCCACTCCTATACCTAATATACACTGCAGACATTCCAACCCCAAAGACACAAGGAAGCAACATTCGCGGATGACACGGTCCTCTTAGCATCCAATCAAGACGAAAAAGCGGCGACAGACATACTTCAACAAATAATAAAAAATATAGTCTCGTGGTTCGAGAAATGGGGAATAGAAGTTAACAAAGAGAAAACTGTCCAAGTAATATATACGAATAGAAACTCTGCGAAACACCCACTCACAATAAAAGACGAAATTATAAAAATTTGCCACAGCGCAAAATACCTTGGCATAACAATCGACGCAAAACTTACATGGAGACAACATATATTAAATAAACGAAATGAAATAAAAAGTAGATTCAAACAATTAAACTGGTTACTAGGACTTAGTTCAAAGTTATCACTGTATAATAAAAGAATGATATATACAGGGTGGCCCAAATGAGACCTATTGATGTTAAACACGTGTAACTCTTGTAATAACGGGTTTTTTTAAATGATTTTTTTTAATATGTTAAATACATTTTATGGAAATTTAACGTGACTATGTGTGAAATATGACATCAGACAAATTACCACCATTTTGCTCGATACAGGCATTGGCTCTTTTTAGCGCATTTTGCATTACACGGCGTAATGTTTCTGGTTGAAGGCGCCGTATTTCGTCTCGAATATTCTGCTTGAGCTGTCCAAGTGTCTGTGGTTTGTTAACATACACTTTGTCTTTTAAATATCCCCATAAAAAAAAATCGGGCGCAGTTAAATCTGGTGAACGAGGAGGCCAAGGGAAATCTGAATTTCTTGAAATTATGCGTTCACCAAAAATTTCACGCAGCATTTCAATAGTTTGCCTAGCAGTATTCGCAGTGGCTCCATCTTGTTGAAACCACAAATTAGGATGTTGCTCCACCATTGGCCGCAATAAGTTGGCGATCATTGTTCTGTAAGAAGCCCCGGAGACAGTTTCTGGCGTTTCATCCTCATTCTCAAAGAAATATGGGCCGATGATTTTTGTGGCCATAACACCGCACCAAACAGTGCATCTGATTGGGTGTGACTGATGCTGATGTATTGTCCTTGGATTTTCTGAGCCTCACAATGGAAATGCGCTTCATCAAAAAACGGCGATAATTTCGCTGCGTCAGAACAATTGATCGTTGAGAAGAATAATAAAATTCGATATTTTTAATGCGTTGTTGTGGACTGTACGTATTCATTTTAAATTTCCAAGAGTTCAGTTATAATCTGCAAAAAGAAAAAACAAATTATGTTAAAAAATAAAAAAGTTATTTGTGTTTCACATCAGCTGGTCTTATTTGGGCCACCCTGTACATCAATGATAACACCCATCTGGAAATATGGGGTCGAAGTATGGGGGACAGCAAGCAAAACGAATATACAACTGATTCAAAGAACACAATGCAAAATACTGCGGACAATAACAAAAGCCGAGTGGTATATAAGAAATGAAGACATACACCACGATCTCAACATTGACTCGGTGGAAGACACTATTAAAAAATGTAGCAGCAAATACACAGAGCGCCTAAACATTCATCAAAACCGAGACGTGCGCCAATTGCCGGCAATGGAAAAAACAAAAAGAAGACTCAAACGAATTGGACCCACAGAACTTCCACATAGAATATTTTAAACGACACTTTTCGTATATAAATAAATTATATATAATTAAATTAAATTATGTTCTGTGGTAATGACTAAAGAACATATTAAGGTCCATAGTAGCATTTAAAAATTACTTATTGTTCACGAACAGAATGTAATTAAAAATGGGGCACAAAAAAAAAAGAAAAAAAATATGGTTGTAGGCCTAGTTGAACACAATGCTGCCGACACATGCGGCAATTTGAAGCAAACTGAAGCATCCACGCGATTGATCGAATTAATTCATTCAACGACGAAAATCATTTGAAGACACGCTCATTATTTTTGTCCAAAACAAACTTTGGATCGAGCGTGGGCTAAAAACCCCAGTGGATCAAATATTGACATTACAATACTAAGGAACTCCCGTTTCGTAGGGCCCGTGTTCCCATCCACCACATCTGCGTCCACATTGTTAAACTGCAACTTATAACTAAATGTGTCTTCACCTGGCTGCCACAATATTCCGAGTACTTTCCTAAAACTATTGGAAGATGCTTCGTTACTAATATGGGCTTCGTCTTGTAGAGCGCACAACACTTCAGATGAGTTCGAACTAAATTTACATAGTTCAAATCCCGCACCTTTATGTATATCACGCACTTGTTTGCATACGGTAATGGCTTCAGAAATCGTATCGAAGCTGTCTAAATAATCGTCGACGTAATGGTGTTGCAGAATTGCGTTCACAAATTTAACATATAACGAATCGAAACTTGCTGGAACATCTCACGAATGTCACCACATACAGCAATAGCTCCTTCTCGAAAGTTAAACAATACTGATGGCATTGGTTTATAGTCCTGTGGACCCTTTAATAACCGTAAATTCAAAGAAACTCCATTAACGGTAGCAGTTGAGTCAAACACCAATCGCAATTTACCAGGTTTGTTTGGATTCTTAACTGCAAAGTGCGGAATGTACCATATTTTAGGGGTTATCTTGGAAGCCTCATCTGCCTGCAACTTGCGCGCATAGCCCTTGTCAATATAACTTTCGATTATACCGTTGTATGCTTTACCAGATTCTAGTTCCTTCTCCATTTTGCGTTCTATACCAAGCAAGCGCTTGAAGGCCATACAATAGCTATCAGGAAACTCGAAATTGTCCAGATCCCAAAGCAAACCGGTATCAAACTTGTCACCTATCTTTCTTGTGACAGCTTGTAAAATATTGCGCGCTCTCACCTGCTCGTCTGGCTCTACCATCGGTGCTGGGCGAACGCCAAAGTTTTCAGTTTCAAAATAGTCAGCTACAGTCTGATGAAAATTATCTGCCACTATTGAATGGGTAAATAAACAGGATGGTGTCGCCGAAATGTGCTCATTTGTTTTCCCAAACACAACCCATCCAAGTAGAGTTTTAGCGGCATGCGGCCCTTTCGCTCCCAAACACAAAGTTTCAATAGGCAAGCCTAAATGACAATGATCTAAACCAATGAGAATTTGAGGTGTGGCATCTGAATATGGTTTTACTGGTACCGCTGGTAAGTTACGATCGCTCGGATGCAAATCTCTTTTAAGCAGACTTTGCATTGGTAATTTCAAATTTCCACACCATAAACATTACGCAGCGGAAACTTTCTGTTCTTTGTAACCCCACTTATGTGAACATCGACCACTATAGCTGATTGCTGCTCGGAGCGACCACCAAACCATTGCAGATTAATTTTTCGGTCTTCACCACGGAGGCCCAGTTTTGGTATCAAGTTGCTGTTCATCATGGTGACAGATGAACCTTCATCTAAGAGTGCGTACGTGCGGATTGTCTTCTTCGGACCATACAGCGTTACGGGCAATATTTTGAACAGCAATTTCTGAGCTCCGTTGGCGCAACTTAGCACTGACTCGGCCTTAACGGAACCTTCATCCTTATCATCAGAAACAGGTGCTGGTCTTTGTCGCTGTGCGCTTCGAACTGTTGATTTATCATGCAACAGCTGGTGATGTTTACGATCGCATCTGTCGACTGGACATTTCTTCCGCTGCTGGCAATATTGCAGCGAGTGTCCCGGTTTAAGACACGAGAAGCATAAACGTAAGCGCTTAATTTCACTCCACCTCTTTTGTACATCACATTCCAAGAACTGTTTGCAACTTACGATCGCATGGGCATTTTTGCACAACTGGCATATCAAGGTTCATTTTGGTTGCCGACTGTGTGAAGAACTACTATACGGCGTGGCTCAGTTTTCATCGTAATGACCCTTGATATTAAATTGGCTATCTCGGTTAATCAATTACTGAAATCAGCAATTGTCGGATATGGCAAGATAGCATTCGCGTATTTGGCCCAATCTAATTTTTTATTCATTGGTAATTTTCCAATTAGCTCTTTAAGCAACATTGGATTATCTATATGTTGTTGTCCGTTTGCTGTCTGAAGGAATACCACCAGGTTTCTCACCTTTGTTGCAAATGGTATTAACTTTTCAATTGATGATTCTGAGATGGGTGCCACTTCCTGTATTTGTTGCAGCTGACTTCGAATTAACAATTCAGGGCGTCCATATCGGAATCGAAGCTGTTCCATAACCGCGGCCACGTTGTCAGGGTGTATCAAAAGGGACTTTACTGATTCACGTGCCTCACCTTTGAGACACTTCTGCAACCGCTGACAGTTTTCCAAATTACTGTACCCAGAAGCATTTGTAGTTTGTTCGAAGGTGGTCCATAGCATGGGCCAGTCCTCGGGGTGGCCACTGAAAGCTGGCAGCTCTAATATCTTTCGCGGCTGTAAATATGGTGATATATTTTGTCCAGGATTATTACTCCTGTTTTGATTCATATAACTCCGGTTTGGATCCATATCATGCACAGTTGGCAAAGGCGTAACAGGGTGCTAATAGCAACACCACATATTTCCAGCTGTCGGTATTGTGCTATGAGTCGTAATAACAGGGCGGCAATAATTATATCCAGCATACCCTCCAGTCGGCATTGTGTTCAGTGTAGGCATAACAGGGCATTGATAAATACGATCAGTATTACCACCAGACTGTATTGTGTCGCAAGTAGACATTAAAACTCCACTGTTCGTTACATTTGAACATACTGCCGAAGTCTGAGCGGCAGACATGGCGACAACACTTGGAAACGTCCCTGCACTTGTTGACGATGTTATTGCTGCCATCGGCGTAGCGGCAGACAAAAAACCATCTTGTAACATAACATTGGCTGCGCATGGCGTTGAATGCGCTGAAGCGGCGGCGTAGGGATGCGAACTTAGCGAGAATTGCGTGTTACTTTAGCTATGTCTGTGTTTTTATGCGCATTTAGCGCAAACAGTTTATTGTGCGTATCAATGCTGGCTGGCGAATGCGTAATAGCGGCGGGGAAATGTTGCGTACTACGCATTAATTCTTCAATAGCGTCAGTTCGTAATGCTGGTTGTGTGGCGACTTCACCAGCAGGCAAATGCAACGCTTCTTTCAGAGCATGGGACTGTATATTTTTCTCATGCAGGCTTACGTGAGTGCTGCGTAACTCACTTTCGAGGGCGTTTATCCTCTCGAGCAACACACTCCAGGCTTGATGATCTGCAGTAGCGGCTTCCACACTTGCGACATTTTGAGGCTCCATAGTTGTCTTCTTGTCGGCGACTGTAGCAGGAAAATCCAACGATGCCACGGCAGGTAGCGCTCTGGTGGTGGTGGTTGTAATAGTTTTAGTCAAGCCTGCAGCTGACGACAGATCAGAAATATTGGCCGTCTCCGTTGTCGATGTGTTGCTTCACTAATAGTGCCATTTTTCGAACCCTTATTCATCGAACCATAAATTGTGCGTTATATAATTAATATATTTTTATGATCACGAAAATAAAAATTGCCCAGGAAATAAGAATTACTCACGCAATAAAAATTGTGACAAGTAAAAGAACCGAAATTTAATATTTGGCAAATTAAGAATTTATTTCTGAAATAAAAAAAATAAAATAAATTCCAATTAAAAATGCGGTATGCGTCGCTTACCATGGTTTGCTTCTTGCCTGTCATTCTTCAACTGTGCAAACCGACGAGACACTCACGATCAGTAAAACACAACGTTCACAATAACCGCTGGCATTTCACGATTTGTCGGCAACTATTAACCAAATATTTCTTACATTGGTAATGACTATTTATTAATTAATTGGTAGTGACTATTATTAATTTGCCTATTTAGCCAGAAACACAGAGTTCTCACGCCTAACATTTTTGAAATATTCACTTATCTACACATTGTTGTTTTATCTTATTTACCTAGATAAAATTTAAATATATGTTCTGTTGCATTCAGCTGTTTCCTTTTTCTTCAATATTGCATTTATTGTGGCCTGTTTCGGCTCAATACGGCCAAACTATTAGCAATCGAAGGCATGCCTATTCGCAGCTTTGGACAAAACTTTGACCAAATTTATGCGGAAGTCGGTCAAAGCCAGAACTACAAGAGGTTGCTGACATACGAGTACTTAGCATGGCAGATTCTAGGGCTGCCAGCTGAGTGAGTCAGACAAGGATTAACGGTTGGCCTCTGAATGGGTATGCGGAGAGTGTGAGCATGCTCTCATACATTAAAAGTGTCAACGATTTAAAAAATTGTTGTATTCAGTTACAATTCACTTGTGTAGAAAATAGACAATAAATGTTTGAAGGGGTGCGGTTTTATAAATAATCGATTTAAACAAAAAGTCAAATTGAAGGCACCTAAAATTAACGCCAAAGAAAACATGAGTTAAGTCGTGGAGGAGTTGTGACCATGAATAGAAAATAAGTTTGAGTCACGCGCGAGTGCGGCAATCCCATAAGATAAGTTAATTAAATATAAAAAGTATTCAGGTATATTAGATTATTTGTTTTGCATATCTAATTATGAATGTACGATGTGTAGGGTGCCTTCAGTTCAAAGCTGCGAATAGGCATGCTTATTATTATTATTATTATTATTATTAATAACAGGGTAAAAGAACACCGCGACCTAAAAGATCTATTGTGCAGCCTCGTACCCAACTAAAACAGTCCTAGACTGTTAATAAATCTCGTAACTGCTGTGGGCTTAATTTTAACTAGGTGATTTGGAGATATGAACCCACTGCCTAGGTAATTATGTCTGCGTCTTGCCACCGCTGGGCAAGTGCATAGAATGTGTTCTGCCGTTTCCTGCTCCTCTTGACAGAGTCGACAGGAATCGTCTTCTACCACGCCTATTTTTTTCAGACGGTAATTTAGTCTACAGTGTCCTGTTAAAAGTTCAGTGTAGAGTTTGATGTCATTTCTGCTGAGGTTTAAAGAAGCATCTACCCTGATGTGTTCAGGATCAATGAGTAGTCTCGACTGCCGCATGCCTTTTTGGGCTCTCCAGTAGTTAAGCAGACCTCGTTTTTCCTGTTCGCACAACAAGTTTTTTGTAAAGCTACTGTTTACCCCACAGAAGGGTTCTGGGCCTATAAAGGCAGTGTCTGCACCCTTTTTTGCTAAAGAATCTGCCATTTCGTTGCCCTCATGTCCCTCGTGTCCCGGTACCCACATTAGCGTAACAGAGTTTCTCGCTGCTAGGGTATTGAGAAGTTTACAGCATTCCCAGACCAGCTTTGATTGGAATGAGAAGTTTATTAATGATTTTAGAGCTGCCTGGCTATCTGAGAGTATGTATATTTTGGTGTTGCGTGTACCCCTGCGTAGACATTCTCTAGCACATAACTCTAAAGCGTGCACCTCCGCCTGAAAAATGGAAGCTGTTTTTCCCATTGCAATTGCTTTTTGGAAATTTGGCCCTACAATTCCAGCTCCTGCACTGCCATCTTCCATTTTGGACCCATCTGTATACCACAACTGAGAGTCCTGTTTTATTATTATTTCCTTGTTTCTCCAAGCTGAACGGTCACTGATGACCACTTTGAATTGCTTTGAGAAGTCTAATTTTCTGTCCATTTTGTCGAAGACCATGAGGCACGGAGAATTCCAGACAGTGTCCAGAATCTTTGCGTGCCCCGAAAGGTTGCCTTCTTTAAGATGGGCTAGATTAGGTAGCCTTAGGGCCGCGCTGGCCGCCATCCTTTTAACTACAAGATGTAGAGGAGTCAGTCCAGTGATCACTCCCAAAGCTAGTGTGGGGCACGTTCTCATTGCTCCCGTCACACTCAAAAAGGCTATACGGTGAATCTTGTTAAGAGTCATCTGAGCTCTTGTTTGGTTTACTTTTGGCCACCAACGACGCATAAGTAATCATTGGTACTATTATTGTTTTATATGACCACGCCATCATTTTTGGCTGTAGTCCCCATGTTTTACCGTACAACCTCTGGCAAGCATAGGTTGCTCTGAAGGCTTTACTAGTTATGTATGATAAGTGGTTTTTCCAAGTTAGAGTTTTGTCCAGGATTACTCCCAGATATTTCATTTCATTGGACATTGTTAAGTTTGTGGTCCCTAAACTTAAGGTCCCCAGATTCAGTTTCCTTCTTTTGGTGAAGGGTACCACGTTTGTTTTATTCGGATTTATCGATAGGCCTTTCTCCTGACACCAGTTTTGAGTGATGTCAAGAGCTAGTTGCATGCGATCTGTTATGGTAGAGTCAAACTTGCCTCTGACCATAATTACCAAATCATCCGCAAAGCCCTGAACTTCGTATCCGAGGTCATTGAGAGTTTGTAAGAGCTCGTCGATAACCAATAACCATAGGAGTGGCGATAGGACGCCCCCCTGGGGACATCCTTTGGTTGACCTGACAATTTGCTTTGCTGTTCCTGTTTCAAAGATTGTCGTTCTGTTTTTCAGCATATTGAGAACCCATGCTATGATCAGTCTTTGTATACCTTTCCTGTTCATCCCCTCCTCAATTGATCTGAAAGTAGCATTGTCAAAAGCCCCCGTAATGTCAACCGATGTACAGAGAGCTATTTCTTTACCCTCAAACGCCTTTTCAATTTTGCTCGTTAAGCTATGTATGGCTGTCTCAGTCGATTTGCCTGATTGGTAAGCGTATTGTTCAATATGAAGAGGAGAATCTTTAAGATAAGTTTCCCTAATATATTGGTCCAGAATTTTTTCCATAACTTTTAGCAGGAATGACGTCAGGCTAATGGGCCGATAGGCTTTTGGCGTGTGGTCCGCCTTTTTGCCTGCTTTCGGTATGAAAGCCACCCTAGCCTTCGTCCAAGGTTTAGGCACTATGCCTAGTTCCAGGCTTATCCTGAAAATGTTTGTTAGCACAGGTGCTAATACATCAACACCTTGCCAAAGTAGGCACGGTTGTATATTATCGACACCTGGCGATTTGAATGGTCTAAAAGTGGAGATAGCCCATTTGGTTTTATTGACGGTGAAGATTCTGCGAGCCAGTGAGAGTTCCCTCCGTGTAGGCATCAAGAAACGAGTATTCTCGATGATTTCACTATCCTCTCCGCTAGTGGCACAGCCTGGAAAGTGAGTGTCCAACAAAAGCTGTCCCGTCTCTTCCAGGCTCTCCGTAAAATTTCCGTCAGGCTTCTTGAGTGTAGAAAGTCCGTTTGAGTGATCTTTATTGAGTGATTTCTGGAGTCGGGTAGCTGCTGGGAGGGTTTCAATCTCCTCACAGTACTTTTTCCATGAGTCTCTCTTAGATCTTCTCAACTCATTATTATAGGCCGTTAAGGCCCTTCTATAAGATGTCACCATTAGACTTGGCTCTATTAAAGAGTTGACGGCCTTTTTTGCGCAAAACATTTAGCTCCCCGCTCCACCAGGGTACGTTCCTAGAACGTTTCTTCACAACTAAATTGCAACTACTTTCAAAAGCCTCGATTATCATATTATTTAATTTGTTAACTTCAAGATCTAGTTCCTGAGAGTTACTTATTTTTTCACTAAGGCACGCAATATTTTGTTTTAGTAAAAGTTATATATCGACCAGTTGGTCTTCCTAACATTTCTCATTTCGAAGGTGCCTCCAATCTCCCCCCCCCCCAAGTCAAAGCAAATGTACCTATGGTCTGACATGGAGACCTCATTAAGCACCCTCCAATTAGAAATATTATTTGATATGAATGCGATAGTTAGGGTAAGATCTAACACCTCCCCCCTTATCGCATTCATAAAGGTAGGCTCGTCACCCGTATTTACCACCACCAGATTTTTTGTCGTAATAAAATCAAGAAGTGACTCACCTCGCCCGTTCGTGTCCGTGCTTCCCCATACCGTGTGGTGCGCGTTTGCGTCGCAGCACACCACCCACTGTAGATTGCGAGTGCGACAGTACTCCGTAAGCTGCTGGAGCTCGCGCGATACCGCGCCCTCTGTGTCGCCAGGTAAGTACATGGAGGCCAGGACTACCGTTCTCCTCCCTTTGGCACTTCTGCCTGTACTGCCACCAGATCGCGTTGTAGAAGCTCTGAAATTGGGAGGAATTTAATATTTTTGTTGATCATGATCGCTGCCCTCGGTCGGTCAACATTATTATCATAGATCAACTTACATGTTTTTGTCTGTAGACCATTTATGCGCCCATTTGTGGCCCATGGTTCTTGAATGGCCACGAAGTCCAGACTCTGGTGTTCCGCCAAGGCACTGAGCCTGTAAGAAGCTGCTATAGCCCTGTGGAGATTTATTTGGAGACAGTGAAGCTGCTTCCAAGAGTTTTGCGTTCGTGATGGGGCCTGGGACATTATTTCCCAGACCGATCCTTGCGGATCTTACCACCCTTTGTGCTCCGCAAAGTTTCCGCTGCCTCCGGGTCTTTTCTCTCCCATTTCCTGAGCCTACCAGAGAGAGCAGATGGTTTTGGACGTTGGACACGTATGTTGCCTCTCTCCGCTCTCGGTACTGGCTTTGTGAAAATGGGCCCCGTTTTCGGCTTCTGGCTACTCTGCTTTGCCTGCGCTGCAACAGATGTTGTTGGTTGCTCTTCAACACCAACAGCAGATTTTGCCCTATTCCCCTTCAGTCTAGGCCGAAGCTGGGCACTGCCAAAGCCATAGTAGACCTTGTTACCCAGTGTGTCAACCCTTTCAGACGAGATGGTGTCCAGAGCAACTGCCAGCTCGACCTGGTCACCTTTTTGTAGGCGATGGAGCACCCGCCACTCGCTGACACTAATGCCCGAATTCTGCGACTCCACTTGCCCCAAAATTCGGTCATTTTGCCAAGATACCGATCCGGGAAAGTAGCCAACGAAGATCTTGGCCTTTGGCACTTTTGCCTCGTCCACCACCTTCAACTCAGCCCCCTCCCATGGCTTCATGGCTGGTATCCTTTCTTCAGCCCAGGCTACGGTTTCGTCGTCCAGACAGTTGATCGTCAACCATCCAGGCTTGAAACTACAGCCTGCAAAGTGTGGCTTCACTGGGCCCCCACGAGTCTCGTAGATCTTGTCAAGAATACACCGTTGTACCTTCCCAATTTCTTCAGTGGACCATATGCCCTCCGGGAAATTGCTAGGTATAACCCCTATCTTTTTGGAGCAGACTGTCTCTGCTAGAGTAGGCTTTGAGCAGGGTACCCCCAAGGAGGCGCCCTGCACGCCATGTCTTTCAGAGACACTCGCCACCCTCTTACTGGGACCAGGTTCGCCCCCCAGTAAGGTCTCCACCTCCTTCATCTCACCACACGCCGGCGGGTCCGCTGGGGGCACTATTGACATTTTATCAATGTTTTTGTTGCCCTCTTGTGCAAACCGCTTTGTCGGCCTGGAGTTCGATGTCGGCGTGGAGCCATCTGAACGGGATCTTTTAGGGGTCCATCGCGCAGACACGTTGGCTGGATTTGCCGCCAAGGACCGAGCTGTTTCCAGCGATAAGCCCCTGGCAAGCAACGCCTTAAAACGTTTACGTCCAGCGCCGGACAGCTTCACCCTAAGTTTTGGAATCTTCTCTGGAGCAGGTTCAAGAAGATTTCTCTCCTGTTCCGAGGAGATAGACACCCAGCCGATTCCTGGCTAAGTGGGATGTCCATCTCATCCGGCCTGTCGGGTAAGGGACCGGGTGCCCCCCCAACAGGTCGTGCTCCATGCTTTCATTGTCGATGGGACCAGATGCCCCCTCGGCCTATGATGGCTGTTGGCTCATTGTAGCCACACTATGCACATTTGAAGGTGTGCACTCCATTTTTTTTATATAGGCTTAAGTTTTCCATATATTTTTCTTTAATTTTCTTTTGCGTTTTGGTCACCCACGGGCGCCCCCGTGGTAAGGCTAATTAAAACCGTAGGTTCGCCGGACCTCGTACGGAGTTCGCTTTAAGCTTGACTCTACCCCATCAAGCAAGCTCACTGGCATAGCTGCTCCACCGTGAATTTAGGGTGTTTTTTTTTTTTTGGGTCAATAGGTCTGTTGAACCCTGCCCCAGGGAGTTTTCTCTCTCCCCCGCCCGGCAAATCGGCGACCCAAGTCCAGCAGAGACATGACCGTACTGAAAGTGGGCCATTGGTTTGTAAAGGAATTGCCGCACTTCCCCGAAGGGCTGACCAATTGTTAGTGTCTAGGCGATCCGGCGGTCTCAGTGAGACGTTCGATATTGGCCAGTACGACTACTAACTAGCCTTAACGACTGAGCAGGAATCGTAGAAAACTACTTTCAACCTGTGCGTTGAAGGTAGTTCTTAGTTTGCGTAACTGGACCATGTCACCGTCTTTCATGTGCCATGTTCCAGCACACAGTAAGTCCCTATACCGTAACAAGGTGACTACCCATCGTAGGAGTGCGAGGAGGCATGCTTAGAAGTGCTCGCTAATAGTTTGGCCGTATTGAGCCGAAACAGGCCCTAATATCCAAATAAATGCAAAACTGCAGAGAAAGGAAACAGTTATAAGGAGGATCACCACCTCCGCCAGATCATGGGTGGAAGCATATCCCTCCATCTACTCCTTGGACCAGCTTCCCAACGTAGGCCACCGCCCACGAACTTAAACCCCGAGATTAAGAGACCCGTGCTCTTACTGCCTCAGATCTTTAGCGTGGAATATTCTCAACGACTTCCCACGCAAATCCTGCAATAGGCACTGGCAGTTCCCCAAGGCCTTCACCACTCAGCGTTTTACCAACTTTCGGCAAAATTTAGCGTTAACATTCCGCGAGAAACCGCTTAATACAAAATTACGCCTGTAAATTTCCGAACTCACGGTTAACTTAATCTTCCGTGTTCGCTGTTATTCTGACGCTCTTCGCATTCATATTGTTACGAAATAGCCCTCCTGACAATTTATTCTAGCTCTCAATACTCGAATTCGTTCCACTGAATTGTGTTACGTTAGGTTAGGTTATCGTGGCAGCCGGTCCACGGACCAGGGTCCATTGTGATACCACCGCGTAACAACGCACCCCTGATTTACTCGTCAATCCATTTCGAAGCCCTAATAAAGAGCAGGATTTGTTTGACCTTCGTGACAGACATTTCTATAAGAGAGTTAAAAACGTATTTGCCTAAAGAGCCCGCTCTGCTTCTCACCAGAGCGGAGCACCTACGGAAGAGATGTTCCACACTCTCCTCCTCATCCCCACAGCTTCTGCAGTATTCAGGAGAGAATACTCCCAGCCTGAGATCATGCCTGCCGAATAGCCGTAGGGATATCTTCTCTCGACAGGGCAAGCAAGTCTCTAGATTTCCTTTTATTAAACTCTGGTCAGCAAGTGCCCTCTTGTGCCCAAGACCCATTGGCCTCACGCACGACCCTATCCTTCAGCATCAGTTTACAGGTGGCAATTGGTATTCCAACCTCGCATATGACAGTGCCTAAAGGAAGGTTGGTGCCCCGTCTGGCTAACTCATTAGACCTAGATTTCCCTCAATATCCCTATGTCCCGGAAACCATATAAGGATTACCCTGAAAACGGTACTGATATCATTTAGGTCTGCCCGGTAGTCCTGAGCAACCTTTGATTTCAGTGTCACCGAGTTCATTGATTTGATGGTCGCCTGATTATCCCAGTAAACATTTATAATATTCTTTGTCTATTTAAGTAGACGGCCACCTCTTTTATGACTAGGACCTCTGACTGCAGTGGTCGGGGAGACGGAACGGAAGCTCCAGTCCCAATTCTTTTGAGTAAATTCCAATGACTTTAGCGTTCTTTGGACCTTGCTCAGAAGCTTCGAATAGCTTTGTTTCTGAGTTGCTGGCCACCATACCAGTATTCCATATAGCAATATAGGTCTGACCACGCAAATATGCATAATTCGTGGGGATAGCCCCTACCTAATTCCGACCGTTTTTGTACACTTGTAGAAAACAATATTAGCCATCCTAACTCTTTCCTCAATATTTGGTTTCCAGGAAAGCTTTCTAGTATTAGTCCCAAATATTTGACTGTCTTCTTCATTGGAATTTGCACACCTTTGTACGATAGCGGGGAGACCTTAGGAGATCTATTTTTCTTCGAAAAGAGGATTAATTCCATTTTATCGGGGTTTATCGCCTTTATTGCCAAATCGTCAGCAAAGGCGACGACGTAGCAACCCTCCCCCCTCTCTAGGGCTAGCAGTAAGAATTTTGCCGCCAAGTTCAAAAGCAGGGGGAGAGAACTCCTCCCTGAGGAGTACCCCTGCATACCTGTCTGCTTAAAGTGTACGTACCGAAGCTGGCAGTTACCTTTCTTTTGACGAGTGTAGTCCCTATCAGTGCAACCACATTAGGATCAACGCCCACAGCTTCTATCGCTCCCGTAATGGCGTTCACAGCTATATTGTTAAATGCGCCTCCTATGTCAATGGAGGCTGCCAGTGAAAAATCCTTCTGCTGGATGGCTTTTTCCACTATACCAATCAGTTCGTCTAATGCCGTCTCTGTCGATTTGCCCTTCGTGTATGCAAGCTGTGCCAAGGAGATTCTACCAGTTGGTATAATATTCCGTAAGTGTGTATCCATCAATCTCTCCAATGTTTTAGGAGGAAAGACGTGAAACTGATTGGTCTGAAGTCTTTAGGATTTACATGTGAGGACCGCTTCGGGTATGATGGAAACCTTCGTTTCTCTCCATCTTACGGGAATATAGCCCAGGTTAAGACAGGTTCTAAATGCAGTCACAACCCAGGGCGTAATTATGTCTCGTGATTGTTGCAACTCTGCTGGGTAAATTCCATCCGGACCCGGAGATTTCTATGGAACAAAGGTGTTAATGGCCCACTCAACTTCTCGGCTGTAAGTAACGCATTTCCTATCTCAGACTACCTGCCCATAGATGTCTAGTTATTACTTTCCACCGTGCTACTACCTGGGAAATGCGTATCTAAGAGAAGAGCCAAAGATTCCTCGTTCGATTCGCTCCACACATCACCCGGACCTTTTAGGTTGCCCAGATTGTATGGTGGCATCGCTAAGATTCTCCTTAGTCTAGCTGCTTCCGCTGTTTCTTCCACATCCCTACAATAATTTTGCCAGGACTTTCGTTGCGCAGTTCTGGCTAGTTTTTTGTAAATTTTTAGTTCAGCCTTATAGGCTCCCCAGTCCGAGGGCAGACCCGAAGTTTTAGCCCTGTTGCATATTTGCCTATTAGACTTCCGGAGAAGGCCTAGATCCACGACCACCAAGGTGGTTTAATCTTGCCTCTCAGTTTTACAACAAGGCACCCGGCTGTCAGTGAACTGTTCAAGGCCCTGGTTAGCTGATTAATCAGCCCATCTAATTCCACAGGGTCCGTGGGGTCAGACGGCGGATTCATTGGCAATGAGGCCCTGAAAGTCTTCCTATACTTTCCCCAGTCCGTTCTCCGTATATTTCTATACGTCTTAACTGGAGATACTAGGAAGTTGAATTCGAATTCTATATAACGATGGTCAGAGTAGGAATTTTCATTCGAAACTCTCCATCTTTTTACATTATTCGCGAAATGATCGAATGTCAGGATAATATCCAAAACTTTCTTTCTATTCTGTGTTAAAAATGTCGGATCTGAGTCTAAATTCAGCACACTAAGCTAATTTTCTATAACAAAGTCTAAAATTGACTCAGCTCTTGCATTAGTGTCGGTACTTTCCCACAATGTATTGTGAGCGTTTAGAAATCTCATGACCGCCTTCTTATCATAAAAGGCCTGCTTAGAAGGACGAACATGTTTTTCCGGTCCCCCGTGGCCTACCCCAGCATCCGTTTTTGCCTGCTGCCTATTGATCCCCGAAGCAGCCCCCCGCCCTCTGACAGCAGTCAGCGTTTGGGTTTTCACTACCTTCCACAGGTTTCTCCCTTCAGCACCCCACTGACCAAAACGAGAGACCGGTTTTCCAAGCGTCCCCGTCCCTTGCTACCAGCACTCGTGCTGGGACCAGCCCTAATGCCTCCTGCTGCTATCGATCTGTCTACAAACCTTGTCTTAGCGTTAGGCTGGATCGTCTCTGTCGGTGTTTTGAGAGGACCGCCCTCCTTTGAATTTTTGGAAATTGGATTAAACATATGTGTTCCCACGAGAATCGGACAAGAGAAGCCCGTTCGCGCAGAGGTCCGTGTGCGCGGGTAAGGCTAGATTGAACGGGAGGACGCCAAGTATGCGGAGCCCTCCGTTAGAGAGTGGGCTAGTTTTTAATCTGGGTCCCCAGTCAGGCTGAACATCGACACTGGTCATATGGCATCTTGATCCAACCCAGAGGCCTCCGCACCCTATATCCGGGGAGGTGTTTATAGACTGCTCAGTTTAGATCCGTAGTGTTCTGTTATAAATAGCAGGGTTACTTCGGGCAGGATCTGACTCTTCGCCACTCACTATCGGTCTAGATGGGATAGAGAATAATGTTCCTAGAACTATAATCGCATATTCCACTCCTTCGAAACTTACGTTAAAACCCCAATGGATTGTGTAGTTATCAAATAATCGCTGGTTAAATTTAAATAATTAACATTCTTTAATTATTGCAATTTACACATTTAATATTAGGCTTAAAGTTTACTTTAATACAATTTTGCTCTTTATTTAATAATTCATTTAATCACTTTATTACTTCTTAATACTGGTACTGTCAGCAGTGAAATTCCCGATGTACACATTGCAATGATCACTGCTCAACTGTGTCCTCTTTAATAGTGTGGTGGCTTATATACCTTTCGAATGGTTGAAGTAGAACATTCTAGAATATTCAATACACTTCGAAAGAAGTGTCTAGAACATTCTAGAATATTCCTACACTTCGAAAATAGTTCGAGAACATTCTCGAATATTATCTACACTTCGAAAGAACTTACAAGAGGGTTCTTGAACAAACTTTTTTTCGAATAGATTGTGTTTTGACTTATATACACCACTCTCGTAGTGAACTGCACTTAATAGAGGTATCCTAAAAGTATGCAATCATTTGTGTTTCACTGTCATCCACTTAATTTTGTCCGTTACGAACAAGGATAGTACCGCAACCTTTATAAGGAGATAGCCATTTCTCGCCAACAGGATGCGGTATACTACATCGTTGATCCGCTTTATCTCCTTATAAGTGTGTTTTATGAAGCATAACTAGCTGCCCTTCCTGAAATCCCTTGGAGTTTGCTCGAATATCACATCTGGCTTTCATTTTATTACTCATCAGCTGTGTGCGCTTTCTGATGTTTCCATGAATTTCATTCAACTGTTTTCGTTTGTCAGCTAGATAACTGCTACATGAAACTTCCGTAGATGAATAGGCACCGAATCCCTTAATATCGCTGACTCGAAATTTCTGCCTTGCAACTCAAGGGGAGCTCCGAATCTGCAGACCCAATTATTGATAAATGCGTCTGCAACGGTGTTACCTTCTTGATCGGGAATGGGATATACTTCCGACCATTTCCTAAAATAGTCGATTATGACGAGAAGATATTTGTTTGCCGGAGTCCTTGACAATTTCGCTTATTCTTGCCTTGCGAACTACAATCAAGTTCTTCGTAGCTTTTCCATCTTCGCTCGCCCATAGGCGGAATAAGCATGATCTTGCAACGTTAAGCTATTCTATTGATCCCAATATACTTTAGTTACGGGACTTTCGGTCGAAGTTTCGTTCCATTCTGTTCGTTTTCCTTCTCAATTACTTTGCACGATTTTTGCCAATTCTGGATCATTTCGTTGTTCTTCTTTTATTTTCTCCGCTATCCATTCTTCGTCTGGTAAAACACATTAAGCGGACATTGACTACTCCTTCTTTCCCTTCAGCTTTAGAACAGTGCTTGCATTCCACACTGCAAGGACATCGTGATAATGCATCAGCATTCCCGTGGCTTCCGCCTCTGTGATGTTATATTGTGAAAGCATAGCTTTCTCTCAATCCATCTCGCCAGCTGACCTTCGGGATTTCAAATTTTTAATTTCTCATCTTTCAGGCTTTGGGTAAAATACACAAGAATGAATTTTCTATATGGCAAAGCCATTTTATACGGAAACTGGGGCTTAAAAGAAGGCATTTGTGATTTTGCGTATAAAAATATTTTGCCATTTCATGAGAAAGCATAATGCGTGTATATTACTTGACAATATAAAATAAATATGTATGCATAGAAAATATTTTACTTTTGAATATTTTATACATTTATAAAATAGCAGTGTAATATTTGCTCCAGCTATATAGTATATTTTTATTATTCTTTAGTTGATAGATTACTAAAATGCAATTAATGAATTGTTTAAAGTAAATTATTATTTTAAAATATTATAGTTGCATAACCAAAATTTGTAAATGGCGCGTTTTTTTCTGTGATCTCCCCAATAGGCCTAATCCACGTGATTGTCCAATTGTGCACCGTCCATTGCATGTGATTTTCGAAATTTCCCATAATCGCCATCAATAACTTTTCAATGAATCCAGTTAATAATTTAATAAACCAATATAAATTTGCTATAAAAAAACACTTCCAAGAACAAAATACCGTTTCAAAAGCAAACATACAACAAAGCATATCGATAACAGACATAATTGCAAAGCCAAGTTCCACGCATTGCAATATCTATACTTACAATCCTCAATGTATACGAGTACATTGTGAGGACCAAAATTTTCAAATATAAATTTTGCGTCACAACAAAACCAACGAGCGCCGTTAAAAAATTATACATAAAATAATTGAGTGATGGACAAAGCTGCAAAGGTGAACGAAGGGCAAATGTCCACAATAACAAAACACTATTGAAGGTTGATCAGGACAACAACATACAGAAGAACAACAACAAAGCGATGAAGGTGATCAAAGGACAAATACTCAGGACAGCAACAAACAGAAGAACAACAACAAAGCGGCGAAGGTGATCAAAGGACAAACCACTACAACAACAACGAGCATGGCTTAGCAACAAGCGACGCCGACCAACGGGAGTGGAAGTTCAAACAACGGCCCGCCAACAACACTATACACTGGCAGTGGTGGTCGTTTAAGACTATATAAGCCGTGTCGTTCGAGGAGTAGCTCTCTTTGGCTGCATACCGCCGACGACATCAGACCTGCTCTTTGGCTGCATACCGCCGACGACATCAGACCTGCTCTTTTTTGTTACATACCGCCGACGACATCAGACCTGCTCTTCTACTGCATTCCGACGACGAGTTCAGACCTCTCGTGTACTCCAAACCGCCGAATAGATCAGAGCTTTTTTTTTGCTATATACCGTCGACGAGATTAGATCTATTTTTCTACATACCGTCGACTGGACAATACCTATTCTACTAGACACATACGCTACGAACTCAGTGAGAACATCTGGTTTTCAATCGTTTTCTCACTGAGACACAAACGATACAGAGACTTAGAGACTTAGTGAGAACATCTGGTTTTCAATCGTTTTCTCACTAAGTAACATACGCTACGAGAACTTGAGGACTTAGCGAGAACATCTGGTTTTCAATCGTTTTCTCGCTAAGACCCATACGCTACCAGAACTTAAAGCCTCAGTGAGAACATCTGGTTTTCAATCGTTTTCTAACTGAGGCACATAGATCTGCAACGTGACAGTTCGCTTATAGGGACAAGGACAACAAAATAAAACCTTAGCTAGGCACGCGAAGAGTACTACCCCAAGTGATAGACCTAAGAACAATTCAATAGTATTGTAATGACTAACTAAGTCCATAGTAGTAAACTTTATTAATATATTTTAAATAAATAAAGAAATTTAAACTATAACCAGCTATAGAAAAGGAGTCGTTACAATACGAATCTTAAAATATAGTATATAGGTGAACCGGAAAATCAGAGGGGAAAAGTGTACCCATATGGAAATGGCTACCTAAATTGTAGTATAATTTTCACAAAAATAATTCAAATTAGGGTCAATAATTTTTCATTTGGAGTTACATATACTTTATTTATTTATTTATTTTTTCTTTTTATATCCGATTATTTCATACATCTGTCACCATTATATTGACACCTAGTACATGATTTGACAATTTGTTTGGAAATTAATATAAAAAACACATTTTGGCCAGTGCCAAGAAGTGATAACACAAAAATTATTTACATTAATTATAATAATTCACTTTAATTATATTATAACAATTTATGATCAAAATTATGTTTATAATAATTATTTACATTTATATTACTATTACTAATATGTGTAGTCTGGATCTCCTAGTTCAGTAGGTCGTTTGGTCGAGTTCTCTTTAAACGGCGCATGGTGGTTTCTTCTAGATGTAGCAACTCGTTTATTTCTTCGTTATTATGCCGTGTGCAGTGTATCGTAGTGTTTTGTGGATATCTTTTTTATTTCTTCGTCAATTCTTGTTATATTTAATTTGCAGTGTATATCTTCATTTATTGTGTACCAACCAGACTTTATGATAACTCTTAATATTCTAGATTGCTGTCTTTGAATTTTTTGTATGTGTGACCGCTTTGCCGTTCCCCATACTTGGAGTCCGTACGTCCAAATTGGCTTTTTAGTACACTTGTATAGCAGCAACTTGTTGTTGATTGTGAGTTTAGATTGCTTACCCATTAACCAATATAGTTGCCTAAATTTTTCTTTTATTTGTTTCGTTTTTTGTTTGATTGGGTACTGCCAATTTAGCTTTGAGTCCATGTGTATACCAAGGTATTTAGTTGTAGACCCTATTTTTATAACTTTATTGTTTATTTTAATAGGTATTGGGTTAAATTTTGTTTTAGTTGTAAAAATTATTTGTACAGTCTTATCTTCATTAATTTTCAAGCACCATTTATCAAACCATTCCTTAACATTCTCTGTGTATATCTGCAGATTTGCAGTCGCAGTATTTAGATTTTTGTCAGATGCTAAGAGGATTGTGTCGTCAGCAAAGGTAGCAATTGTGGTATTCAGTTCTTTTGGAAGTGGTATATCTGAGGTAAATATGACATATAGCAGTGGTCCTAAAACACTCCCTTGAGGAACTCCAGCTGTTGTAAGATGAATAGATGAACACTCTTCATTATATTTGACGTAAAAGTAACGATCACTAAGATAACTTTCAACAATCAAATAGTAGTCAAGTGGCAGCATCGTCTTCAGTTTATGCAGCAGTCCTTTATGCCATACTTTGTCAAATGCTTTTGCAACGTCTAAGAATACAGCAACGCAGTACCGCTTATATTCTATGTCTGTTTCAATTTAGTTTGTTATACGGTGTATCTGTTGAATTGTTGAATGTCGTTTTCTGAAGCCGAATTTATGATTTGGTATAATGTTTTTATTGTCAAGGATCTGGCTAAGTCTATCATGTAATAGTTTTTCAGCAACTTTAGAGATTATGGGAAGTAGGCTAATTGGTCTATACGACGAAGCAGTTGTAGCATCTTTTCCCTGCTTCGGTAGTGCAATAATTTCAGCAACTTTCCATACTTTGGGAAAAAATTGTAGTCGGAATATTGAGTTGATAACATTCCTTAAGTAGTTATAACCTATAGTAGGTAGCTCAGCGAGAGCTTTTCCTGTCAACATATCGTATCCTGGTGCTTTTTTGTGGTTTATTCGTTTTTTAATGCAATTAATTATTTCTGTTGTGTTTGTTTTCTTAATTTTGGTTGTAATGTCTATATTTAAGTCATTGCGTGTTTCAATATATTTATCTTCGTCATTTGATACTTTGACTTTTTCAAAGTATTTAGCCAATGCAGTTGCTTTTTCTTCATTGGTAGTAGCCCATGAGTTGTCATCTTTCGTAGTGGTGGCTGATACCTTATCTGAGTTTTTAATTTCTTTGTGCATTTCCATAATGAGTAGTTCGTATCCTGGGTAGGCGTCAAGTTTTTTTAGGTAATTTACAACTTCTATATTTTTCTTTCTTTCTTTCTTGTCTTTTAGTTAATATTTTCTTGAGTTTTTGGCAGGCTCTATTTAAATTGTGTTTATCCTCAGGCGATCTAGTTAGCTGCCACCTCTTTCTCAGCTTTCTCTTCTCAATAATTTGCTTTTTTATGCAAATATCCGCTGTAGGTTTATTTCTTCTAAGTTTATGCTGTTGGCTTGATTTGATTCCTGCGTCTAGGACCACATCTTTGAAGTGAATAATGGCACGTTCAATGTCTAATTGTGTTTTCAGTGTGATAGACATATTCAGTATATTTTCAATATGCTGTCTATACTCATTCCAGTTTGGTTTGTGGTTAAAAATCTTAGCTATTGGTTCTATGGGTTTGTGTAAGAAGAAAGTTCAAAACAAGCTTTACATTAATAATTAAATATATACTCGTGTATTATAATTCTGCACCAGTGTGTGAATTATTAGTTGAATTCATAAAATATACTATAATGGACGAAAATCTCGTCTTTTCCGCCGTGATAAGTTCAAGTATGTTGCAGGACCTGGGCTAGCGAGTTCAAATTATACAGAAGCCTTGTATGGTATTTTTCAGTCAGAATGACTAGTTCTTCTTTAACGGGTGCAATGTCTCGATCGCGATGAATATTCACATTTCTCACGTACCATGGCGCGTTCACGATGATTCTTTGTATTCTGGACTGAGCTCGTTGAATTTTCTCTATATTAGAAGAACTAGCAGTTGACCATAACTGAGCGCCAAACCGGTTTGATTGCAGCTTTGTGCAGAAGAATTTAATGTTCTATCGGAAGGTGAGAATTTTTGTGTAGTAAAAAATTAAATTTTAGGGCTGCTATCTTTATCTGCGTTTGCGCCAAGTCAGCCGTCTGTCGAGATGTATTCCAAGATAGGTAGCTTCACTGGATACAGGAATGGTCACTTTGTTGAGCTTTAGGGCCGCGGGGCTACCTTGACGTAGTGGAAACGTGACATGTTTGCTTTTCGTTTCGTTTCCTCTTATGCGCCAGTTACAGAGCCAACTTTCAATATTTCGCAAATGTCGATTTAGGCTAGCTGATGCAGCGTCTGCTATTGAGTGTGAGCATAGTATCGCAGTGTCATCAGCAAAAGTTTTCTGTTTTTTCATCTGTCGGTATATCAGCTGTAAACAAAACATACAGGACAGGCCCGAGAACACTACCTTGAGGTGCACCACATTCGATGCTGTAGATGTCCGGTGAGAATTCGTTGCACTTCACTAAAAATTTTCTCTCTCTAATGTACGATTCAAGAATAGTGTGAAATTCCACAGGAAGCGCTTGTTTCAACTTGTACATGAGTCCGTCTTGCCAAACCTTATCGAATGCCTTCGTCTAAGATTATGGCAGAACAGAACTGCTTAGACTCATTTTTGCATGCATTTTTGACCTATTTTGAAGATTTTTCTGAGATTATTGAAACTGTTGTTATTTGTGAGATTACTGCAAAAACGTTTAATTCTCGTTTTACCGGCAATTTCTTCATCTTCGCCTCCCTCTGCTCCTCATTCTAATTCTTTAGTGTCCATTTGCTCACTCATTCGTCAAGTCAACTCCCCATACTTCATCACACACATCGAGATGCGAAAATAGGTACTTTTATAAGTTTTCAAAGCTTTTAATAATTTGTTTTTTCTTTTATATCGTGAGGAATTAATTACATTAGAATAAGGTCTCAGTAACTAAGTTTAACTTTTAGCAATGAGAAATAAAAAAATATAGCGCATTATTTCTTGCAAAATAATCAATTTCGCCGAATTTTAAGAAATATGTTTGAATTTAACTATACTAATAGTTGCGTGGACGCCCCTTGAGCTAAGTTTATTCTTACATAAAGGTATTTTATATACATAAAATAAGTTATATATATATATATATATATATATATATATATATATATATATATTATATATATATATATATATATATATATATATATATATATATATATATATATATATGTATATATATACATATATCGAGTTGTCCCCAGTTTTCTTATCACCACTTTGTCGTAGTGGGTTTTGCCCATTCAAATAGCTATTCTCATTGCCGATCGTCATGGCCAAAGCCTAAGTAAAGAAATAGGATTTGTCTTCACGGCGGATCTAAGTATTTAAATGATATGAAATAAATTAACGTAAACAATTCATTAAGAAAATACTAAATAAATTTCCCGATTCTTTCTTTTTTTTACAAACAAAATTTTTAACATTCGGATTCATCAGCTATTTGTGTATGGTAAATTTTTAAGAAACTCTTATGAGAACAATCCAATCGCTCATATAATTCAAACCCCAAATGTTTTTAACACACTGCTTATTGATAATTATAATTATATATACAGAACGAAAATATATATTATTTTGCACCATTTTATTTTTCTTGTCATTTTATTTATAATGTTCCCACAATTGTAATCTAAATGCTTAATTTTAAACAATTTCTTTCTATTGATATAAGGTGCTGTGATCTGAAATTTCTTTTAGAACCATTTTGTATATACGTAACAAAATGGAATTACTGAGAAACGTTATTCTACACAATAACAGGCCACATTTAATTAAGCTGATTTGTAGAACAATGCAACAATTGATTCATTTCGCATAACAAAATTATGTACTTAAGTAAAATCTATTTAGTTGAAGTATAATTTGTCATTAATAAAACTGAAATGAACCACACAAAAAATTATATAAAGTTTCAAATTTGTTACAAAGGAAAACAATAGCACTAAACGTCAAAAATACAACAAAACATTAAATTATATGGATGTAATAGGCCTACAGGGGAACCGAGTATCCAAATGAAAAATTTATTCGGTAACGCACCACTGCATACCCCCTGGGGGTGAGGAAAGTGCAAAATTAATAATAAAATTATTTAATTTTTAAAAACTTGTTATTTATTTGAAATAGTTTTCGCTTTTCTATACAAGCTGAATATATCTCATGCTTTTTTCCCACGTCATCTTGCATAACTGCCATCCAATTAGCAAACAGTTTGAAAAGATTAAGAATAATTAAAAAGTCAAGTATTCATTATATACATACACCTTTTTAATGTACTGGATTTTTCATTTTTTGCATATTTTCTCAATCCAGAATCCGCAATGCTTCGAAATAATATAATTGACTGCGGCGTTTCATGTGCGAGAGTATTTGCTTTGACACATCCACTATTTGTTACACTACTAATAGTATTTTCTACAATACGAAATAATATTTTCAATAAAATATTTTCTTTATTTTAGACCAGCAAAAAATTGTAAACAAAAACAGCTGTTTTTTATTCACTACTTTATACAAACATGGCAACCCACATATGGTATACGTGTACAACAAGCACAATAAATGCACATACACTATACGTGTGACCAAAAAAAATGGTCGAAACGGTAAATAAAAATGGAGGGAATTGAATGTCTTTTCTTATTCTTCTTTGGAAATGCTTTAACTTGTACAATAACAATAAACTTGTGGAGTCCTACAAATAAATTTGAAAACCGTAGATGCTATTTCTTACAGAAACCCCTGGAGAATAAAGTGGGATACTTTTACGACGGTAGCTAGCTCAAATCTTAAAATTTCTAACACAATGAAATTTGAATCTACTGAGGCGAAAGACAAAAAAGTGGGGAATCTTGAGGAAGCTCTTAATATAGATTACAAGTGCGCTTGTCCCGTCACTAGGAGTAGAAAAACTCTTCCACCATGGTGGTCCAAAAAATTATCGTATCTCAGGAAGAGAGCCAGGAAACTGTTCAACCAATGTTATATGGACGAAGATTGGGCACGATATAAAGGGAGTCTGAAAGTTTACAAAAAATCGATCACGGAAGCCAAGAAAAATGGCTGGAGAGAATTTTGTGAATCAATTGAGGCAACCTCTACTTCAGCAAGACTCAGCAAGATACTGTCCAAGGAACACACCAGCCCCTCTTTCCTTAGAAAGACGGATGGTGCATGAACGGAAACATCTTCTGAAACACTTGATTTCTTACTTCAAACACACTTCCCAGACTGTAAAGATACCGCGCATGTATCCCAATTACCCGTTATGGACAATCAGATGCCACCGGTTTGCAACCTGATATTCACGGACGAAAAAATCAAACACTATAAAATTTTTCTCGCCTTACAAATCGCCGGGCTTGGATGGGATTTTCCCAATCATGCTGCAAAGGTTACAGGTTGTGGTGATCCCATGGCTGAAGGGGATATATAAGGCATGTATACGCTTCAACTACATCCCCCTCAGTTGGAGGAAGGTAAAGGTAGTTTTCATCCCAAAAGCGGGGAAGATTGAGCATGAGTCGGCAAATGATTTTAGACCCATTAGTCTTACGTCGTTTCTTCTTAAAACAATGGAGAGTGCTCTGGAAATCCACCTTAGGCATACAGTGGTCCAGTTTCCCCTCTCGAAGTAGCAACACGCATATCTCAGGGGTAAATCTACGGAGACAGCTTTACATGAGGTAATTCGATTAGTAGAAAAGAAAATCCACCATAAGCAGTACACGTTGGCGGCCTTTCTGGACATAGAAGGGGCTTTTAACAACGTTAGTAACAAAACAATTCTGGACTCTCTCACCAGGGTAGGGGTTCAGGAAGTTCTTAGGGAGTGGATAGTTACAATGCTTAGGACTAGGGTCATTCAGTCTGAGCTGGGTAACACGGTTCTCGTCAAACACGTCAGTAGAGGAACACCACAAGGTGGGGTGATTTCACCCCTATTGTGGCTATTGGTAATTGACAACATCCTCGGCATAATAGATTCAATGGGGGTTAAGACGGTAGCATACGGGGACGATGTAGTGATAGCTGTATCAGGCATGTTCCCCTGTGTAATAAGTGATATTATGCAAAAGGGCCTGACAAACTGAATTCCTGGGCTACAAGATGTGGACTAGGTGTGAATCCAGAAAAGACAGAACTGATACTTTTCACTAACAAGACCAAGATTCCGATCTTTAAGCTTCCGACACTTAACGGACAACAGCTAAAGCTAGCGGTGAAAGCGAAATACTTAGGAGTTATCCTGGATCCCAAGCTAAATTGGAGACCCAATATAGAGTTACGGGTCAGGAAAGCCCACGTAGCTTTCTACGCATGCAAGAAAATGTTTGGGAAAAAATGCGGACTACGCACCCATATCACTCACTGGATGTACGAAGCAATCGTGCGTAGTCTGGTGGCCAGCTCTAGATAAGAGCTATAACGTTCAGAGACTTAGTAGAGTTCAAAGAACATCTGCCACTGGCATTGTAGGGAGCCTGAGAACATGTCCAGCGGAGGCACTCAACGTATTGCTACACATCCTCCCTATCGACCTGTACATTAGAAACGTAGCCTGCAACAGTGCGCTAAGGTTGAAAGCGACAAACTGCTGGTCTGAGCGAACGTACGGTCATGGTAAGGTGCTATACACAGTGGTGAGGGAATTAACACAAATGACGACAGATTACATAGTACCACAACTGGACTTCAAAATGGACTTCAAGGTTAGATTTCCCTCAAAAAAATTGTGGTCGAAAAGGAAACTCCAAATGGAGTACGATATACCCATTTATATGGACGGGTCAAAAATGGACCTGGGCGTGTGGGCGTACATGCCTACCCGAAACAGCTACAGTTTTTCAGGCGGAAGTACTCGCGATCAGAGAGCCATGTCGACAGATCACCCACCACATTAGAGAAGGGCAGAGGAACACGGTTGCTATTTTTGTGGACAGCCAGGCTGCCCTATAATCAAACACCATCAACTCCAGACTGGTCAGAGAGTGCAGGGAGGAACTTAGGGCGCTAGGTCACCATGCTGACATCACAATCATCTGGGTCCCCGGACACAGGAATATAGATGGAAATGAGAAGGCTGATGAATTGGCACGCAGAGGAGCCTCTTTCGATCTAACCCATGTGGAACTAGTACCTGTTTCCATGGGTGCGATTAAGAGGGGCACTGTCTTACCTTAGCGGGCAATAGATGGAGGACACTTACAACATGTAATACATCCCGGGCGACCTGGCCAGTCTTTAACACAGCGAGATTTAGGGATCTCATAAACAGGGACCGCATGGACACCAGCCGCCTGACGGCGGCCTTAACGGATCACTGGCTCGTGGATACTCATGCAGAGAAATTGCAGAGACCGTACAATACCCATTGTAGAAGTTGTGGAAATTCAGAAGAGAAGGAAATCTTAATCCATTTTCTTTGCGAATGCCCGGCTCTGGCGGCCGCAAGAAATAGAACACTAGGAAACTATTTCCTAGCGAGTTTATCCGATCTCTCGGGTGTAAAACCGAAATATCTTTTAAGATACCTAAACTCCACAAAGTGGATTTAGTGAACAATCCATCGTTTTCTCCGGCGTTAGGAGAGGTGGTGGTATCAAAACGTCGCTAAGGCGATAATTGTGATCCATGTGAGGACCGACTTGGATCAGCCACTGAAACCAACCAACCAACCTACAAATAATTGCAAAGAGTTAGGACAGTAAGTGTACTAAATAACTTGTAAGAAGTATAACATACATTACCAGACTAATTAGCACGAAAATGCTGCTCTAATTGAGGATAAGAAATAAATAGCCCAAAAACTAATTACCAATAAGACTCCAATATACAATTACTAGCTCCTCACTCTATTTACACAATGTAAACAATTTTATCCCTATATTATAAAAAAATCAAGTTTCTACGCTGTACAGATAATAGCCAAAAGCTCCAATAATATTAAAAGGTACACAAGGAATTTAATTTTCACTCAACATAATATACTCAACCCAAATTCAAGCTGTGGCAGATGGCTTCAGACTTTTGACATGGACAAATGAAAAATATGGCAAATTTATTATTTAGTTGCCCCATGTGGTTGTTGTCAGAAGTTCTATTGCACAGTTTTCAATGCCTGATCTTGACCAAATGGTCTTGAAGCATCCATGCTTTCTAAGTAACACTACTATTAGAAATTTTAGAACCTTAAATGTTTTGCGTGACAGATGGATGGAAATATGGCTACAAATACTTTAAAATGTATTTTGCAGATCTGGAAAAAAATATTAGAAGGATTTTTAAGGAAGGAGACTTAACCAAAGTCAGGTTGCAGTTTGCGCAATTAAACTTGTTAAGTCTAGCCTGCAAACTGTAACCCGCAAAGTATTGCGAAGCATCTTCTGCATTTGGTTCTTCCCTACCACCATTTTCAGATACATGTGTGCAGGGGCTAACAAAGTCCACTTGGGTGATTGTTTCTTTTCCAGCAGCCAATCAAAATGCATGTACACACCAGTACACACTACAACTGTCCCGCTGTTAAGATATTGTCTTTGCTATGACGTTTTCAATTGTTTGGATTGAAATTACAATAGTTTTCATTCTAATTTCAAATTCAGAAATAAAGATATAAAAAATAACATACCCACATTCATATACATACACACATATGCATGCCGTAAACCTGCAAGCAAGCATACAAACATTCGCATATATTAATAGACGCACATGCACTTAAAGAACTCGTCGCAAAAGTAAAAAACCAGAATGTATGTCTACAGGTTTTGCTCTTGCATTGCCGATCAGAACTTCGGACGTTGAGGTAAATATTTATGGTATAGTCAGCCATGCAATTTTAACACATTTCGTTGAGTGAAGAGAACTATGCAGCGTCCTTCTAGTATATTGTCTTTGGCATAACTTCCAAAAGTTCCTGTGTTAAACAGTAATTACGCTCAAGCTTTGATAAGACCTTACTGAAGTAGGCTATTACTCTTTCATGTCCGTCAATAACTTGCGTCATGACACTTCCAATGCCGAAGCAACTTGCATCTGTGTCCAAAACAAATTTTTCGATAGGAATTGGATACGCAAGAATCAGAGTTGTACACAAAAGCTCTTTCTGTCTGTTGAATGCCTTCTCCTGTTCGATTTTCCATTCAAAAGGACAATTCTTCCTATTCTCCAAACTACTAGCCACGTTTGCAAAGCGTGGAACAAAGCGTATGTAATATGTGCAAAGGCCCCAAAAACTTCGGAGCTCAAGTAAACTTGATCTTGTCCATTCCCTTACTGAGTCTATCTTATCTGGATCTGTGTGAACTCTTACAGGTGTGACTGTATGTATGAAGGTATTTGACGAGCATTCATTTGTCCTCAGCTTCAATCCTGAAACTCCAAATCGCATCAATATTTTTTCCAAATGTATCTGGAGCATTACACAGACCGAATTGCAATGAATGCTGTATTTTCTTTCTTTTCTTCGTCTAGTGCCACTTGCCAATATCCGCTTTGTAAATCCAACAATGAGACCCAATTCGAACCAAAAAGTGCGTCCAAGGTATCATCGATGCGAGGTAATGGATAACTATCTTTCTTCGTTACCTCATTAAGTTTCCGATAATCTACACAGAAATGTGTGGATCCATCTTTTTTCTTCACTAATACGATTGGAGAACTTCAGGGGCTTGCTGATGGCTCAATGATGTTGTTCTGATCCATTTCCTTCACCAACACCTCTTCTCTCTCGCAAGACCAACTTTTCTTGACGTGTGACGAATGGGTTTGCATCACCAGTGTTGATTGTGTATTTCACCATCTTTGTTTTGCCTTCGTTTTTACCCTTTTAAGCAAATACTGACCAATGTCTTGTCAAAAGTTGGCTGGGAGTCATCTTCTGCTCTGTGGATAATTCTTTAGTCTATTCTTGCGTTAGCCCGTCAAGTATCTTTTTATCAGCTGGTATCTCACCTTTCGTGTCTCGCGGTTTGCTCTAACAGTTTACAATTGCCGAAATTGCCTGGCAATTTCCCATTACTTGTCCTTTCTCTATGGTTCTACTGGTATTTGGAGGATTGACAACTATTACTGGCACTATTCTGCTCTGCTGTTCTTCTACGGAGATTTTTCCAAATTATGATTTACTCTATTCAAAATATGTTGTCAGCCTCCACCATCCACAACTTGTTCTTTTCAACATCTCAATGTTCCTATAATGTTTCTTTCTCTTATTAAACTGTTGACAGTTAGGCTGTTCATTTTTCATCTGAGAAACGAAGATTATGGGACCACTGAAAAGGGAAGAGAACATACCACTGCCTTAAATGTTCTCTTCCCTTTTCAACTAAAACCGTATTTTCCATATCCTCGGCCTCTTCCGCTATTCCATCATTGACCGCTCCAGCGGTCAAACCGGTCAGTTACCTTTCTTTCGAATTTTTACTATTCTGAGGCAACGCCATCTCTACCTCAGAATTCACTGGTAGGCTTTAGACTGGCCGCATTCACTAGAAAAGCGGACAAGTAGAAGGAAGAAAAGAAGGAGAGAAGCAAAACAAACATACAGACGGTAGACGCCAAAAACCACGAGCGCAACAAAATACACGGGTTGCCAGGAGCACTATAAACTCCGCCGGAATACGGATGGAAGCGTCGATCAGCATTTACTGCTATACCCTGAGCTAGCAGGGCAACTATACCTACATATACTTAAACATATAAACTAACAATACTTCCTTTTCAGAACCTCCACCCTGATGATGATTACGGATCCCAACACCTAATTGTACGGTAATTATTCACAAAACAAAATTTCTTAATTTAACCCTATATTTATTTTGTCTTCCCAGCCATTCGACTCGAAGAATTACCTTCACCACTCTACTCAACTAATAAACGCTAGCCTACACACCTATACTGTATCGTATAAATAGGAACATTTTTATTTATTTTACCTTACAAAACACATAGTAATCAATTCTATTTTCAGATTTTTAACTCAGATTACCTCTACACCAACGAAGCTGATTTTGGGAGTAGGTTGTTTTATATGTATCATATAATCCATAAGTTCCCTATGATTAACTCTCCTCCACCTCCTTACTAACTATTGCTATTTCACGTACTACAGGCGACACCGTGAGCTACGCCCACAACCCCGAGATTAAGAATCGCGTACTCTTACCGGTTTAGATTCTTAGCGAGGAATAATCCCAACATCTCCCCAAGCAAATTTTCCAGTAGGTACTAGAAGTGCCGCAAAGCCTTCACCAGTTTAACCTATGGTTTTCACCCTTTCTAACCACTTCCCCCTATCGAACACAAGATTCTGCAACCCAAAAACGCGATCTATTGCTCCTCGCAATTTCTGAATAATTCGAATATAATTTAACTTTTTGCCAGTACAATTGCTTCTGTCGAAGTATGTCGGCTGATCTGTAAGTAGTACAGTTGGATAAACAGTTGCAATCAATTTAGGTTAATTCATTATATTCACATCATTTCTATATGATGCCCCTTTGCAAGGTTTTGTCTTTGATCCATTCGATGGAATACTGATATTATTGGCTGCAGCAGCACCATTACTGTCTGAAATTAAAGATAACGATTTGCCAGCCGATTTTATGGAGCCTCTTTGACTAGTGGTTTCTGTACTCTGTTCACTATGGTCATTAAGGCTCATATTTTGTGAGAGGGGAGCTCATACAAAATCGTTAACAAACATATCTATTGAGTCCAAAGAAGAGAAATTTTCGCAATTACGACTTAACTTTGCGTTACACGCTTCAGGCATAATACTACCATCAACAGAATTATCGTCTAACAATCTCTCAAAAATATCTTGATCTATTGAGGCCAAGTCCTCATCGTCCTGACTTGTTGGTATATTGTCAGAAATTTGCTCTTCGCCACTTAAATTATAATTTATTGTATTCTCCTCTTCAATCCTAACTTGTAAGTTGCCACCTCTCCTAACTTCTTCTCGGTTTTCATCTACCGTATTTTGGGGCTCCTTCTCCAACTCTACAGCTGCTAGGCGACTTTCCTGCGCCGGTGATATCTGCATGGGTCTCATTGCATCACTAATGAGCTTCATCAGCTCTAAATGGTTCGCCCGAACCGTTTCCCTTATCTTTCCAAATTCCACCTACATCGCCGCCCGATAACTATTTTCACTCTCCAATATCAATAAGTTCACGGTTGACTTGGGAGTTCTGATGGCCTAGAGCCGTATTCCCCGTATTCCGCTGACATGTTTGTTAAAAAAAAAACTATATTATTTGTATGTATGTCTCAAACGACATACATACAAATAATATAGTGGTGGTAATAGTGCACAAACTTTGGTACATTTGGAAACACAACTGCGAATCTGATCGCCAGGCACTCCAGTTCTAAAAATTTTTTTTTTTAAACCGAAAAATAAGTCAGATTCATGTTAAAAGCATTAAAGAAGCAAAGAACAATTCATCTGCCTTATCCATTGCGGAATAGAATATCGCGTAGCTTAAGCTCAATTCCGGAAGACTTAGAATCCGAAACATTATCACTTACAAGAAAAGCAACCATGAATAACAATAATCATGTCCAACAACCCCAACACAATACAAACCAATCAAACCCCTAACAGCCTATTCAATTAGATATATTTAACTCTTTGCGGATACCAGACGCAATAAAAGGTTTACCCAAATTCAGTGGAATTGGTAGGCTATTACACGAATTCATTAATAATGTTGAGGAGATTCTCCTTCACCTAAATGGAATATATGCTACTCCATATGGTCAAATCTTATTGCGAGCTATTCGGAATAAAATCGAAGGAGAAGCAAACGATATTCTAAACATGTATGGCACACCACTAGATTGGGATAACATAAAGCAAAATCTTATTTTGCACTACTCAGACAAGAGATCAGAGATATCTCTCATAAGAGATTTGCAATCTGTAGAAAAATTTTACAGCGAAATAATTGAAATACAATCCACCCTTTATAATAATATGGTAATTCATGTAAGCGACCGCAATGTAATAAATGCAAAAAAATACCTATTTGCATAAATGTGTCTAAACTCTTTTCTAACCGGGTTGAGAGTGTCTTTAGGATCGAGCGTCAGGGCAATGCGACCCGACACCCTAGCCACCGCCCTCTCATACTGTGTAAAAGAACTTATCGGAAAAGTATGTCTGGTATATTTGGATGACATCATAGTCTTTTCTACGTCTTTGCAAGAACATATAGAGAATCTCAAACTGGTATTTGAGAAACTTCAATCATAGAACTTCAAAGTCCAACTCGATAAATCAGAATTCCTGCAAAAAGAAATAGCTTTTTTAGGTCATATCGTTTCAACTGATGTGATAAAACCCAACCCAGCCAAAATCCACGCAATCAAGAACTTTCCCATACCTCGAAGCCAAAAACAAATAAAAGCATTTCTAGGGTTACTAGGTTACTACAGAAAGTTCATTAAGGATTTTTCCAAGATAACGGAATGCCTGAAAAAAGGAAGAGTCATACAACTGAACGAACGGTACACCCAAACCTTCGAAATGTGCAAAAGCATCTTAAATAACGATCCCATACTACAGTACCCGGACTTGTCGAAGCCCTTCGTCCTTACTACCGACGCTAGTAATTTCGCGTTAGAAGCAATCCTATCGCAAGATCGTATTGGAAGTGATAAACCGATATGTTACGCAAGCCGCACCCTATCGGAGTCGGAAATAAATTATTCGACTATTGAAAAGGAAATGTTAGCCATTGTATGGGCACCAAAGTACTTTAGACCGTATCTATTTGAACACAAGTTCCAAATAGTAACAGATCACAGGCCCCTCACATAGTTAATGTCCCTCAAAGAACCAAATTCAAAGCTTATTAGATGGCGTTTGAAACTAGAAGAGTACGATTACGAGATAATATACAAAAAAGGCAGATTCAATACCAACGCCGACGCTTTGAGCAGAGTGAGACTACAAGATGCGGACATAAACCTCTGTAGTGTACCATACAAGTGTACACTGACGACCACACATCGTCATAAGCACAGCAGCAAGTCGCATATGCAAACAAACTGACAATAGCGCAACGTACGCAATTGCACTCAATACCCAAATACGCTAGACCAGCATTTTGGGGGTGCAATAACACACGCTGCCTATATTGCAGCGCATGCATGTTAGACAGTGCAGTGACTTTAGCCCTGAACTTGCACTCAAAATTATTAATATAAACAAAGACGATGATTCGTCAATGAATAATATCGGTAATCCGATACTTGAGACAAATTTCGGGAATATGATTTGTAACTAGTGGAAATAAGATAGATACATTTTATGTTAGTTAGAATAAGAAAACAATAAGAATTGAATAATATAAAAAGGCCAGCGAGCCACCAAATAAACCAGAATTAATCTGAACTTCTAAAACTGCAATCCTGCATTAGACTTCTCATTTCTTCTCTCAGTGCTCTTAACTAGGCTTAGTTACAGAACAGCACGAACAATAGCTTGGCCAACGGCACACTCTGCCGGTCATAATCTTTGCTGAGGGCGTCTTTCGCTTCGTGTTAGGCATTTATATTTTATAGTGCTCTTTTGCATCTATGCATTACATAGAATCTGCAAAAATGAACTGAATGCCGATCCTGCGTGACCAACTTTTACCCTACACCTCACCGATGCAAATTCAAACGAAACCATCCATTCTGCTGATGAAAACTTGAATGATGGTATTGAAATCTCAGATAAGCCCTTAAACGAATTCAACACCCAAATTGTTTTAGAAACATCAACAGAAACCCCAGAAATGACTCTCGAAGTACCCTTTAAAAAAAAAAACAACGTCGTACAATAAGAAAAAAAGAATTTTCCGAAGATATTGTCATCGATATTTTCAAAAAGTTTCTGCCAGCAAACAAACTCTTAGCGATATATTCCAGCAATGAGAACTTCAGAGTAATACAGTCCGTTTATTCTAAGTATTTCTCGAATAATAACACGTTCCGTCTAATTCGCTGCACAGAACTTTTAACTGATAGCAATCACAACCATAGAGGTATAAACGAAACACACCTCCATTTAAAAAGAAACTTTTACTTTCCTCTGATGAAAAACAAAATCGCGCAAACAATTTATAACTGTTCGAAATGTCAGACCCTGAAATACGACAGAAGTCCACCAAAAATTAAATTTCAAAATACTGAGACTCCAGTGAAACCAATGGACATACTGCACATGAATTTATACACAATAAACGGTAAAAGCATATTAACAATAATAGATAAATTCTCTAAATTTGCGTCAGGTTATACACTACCCAGCAAAAATAGCATCTTAGTCTTGAAATCACTTAAAAACTTCATAAGCACCCATGGAATTCCTCGAAAAATCGTTTGCGACCAAGGCTCAGAATTCGTAGCCAACATATTTCAGGATTTTTGCAAACAATACCAGATCGAACTCCATTTCGCTTCATTCCAACAGTCTAACAGCAATGCACCAGTTGAGCGATTACACTCGACGTTAACAGAAATATACAGAATAATCCTAACAACACGAAAAGAACACAACCTCAACACAGACCATGAGGAAATACTATTCGAAACCATTATAACCTACAACATTTCTATACACTCAACAACGAAGTACACCCCATACGAGCTATTTCACGGCAAAACACATATGTTTAACAAAAACATATCGTTCAACGACCAGCATGAATATCTTGAGAAGCTTCGCGAATTCCAGGAAAAAATCTATCCTATAATGAAAGAAAAAATGGAAAAAATAGTTAACGCCAGAAATGATAAACTCAACAGAAACAAAACAGACCCCGAAAATATAGCAACTGATCAGACAATATTCAGGAAAGAAAACCGTAGGAACCGTAGATAACACCCAGATTTTCGCCACACAAAGCAAAAAAAGATAACAAAGTAACAATACTTACCCATAAAAATCAAAAACTCCACAAAGCGAAAATCAGGAAGTTACACAAAAAATATAACATAGCATAGAGCCAATAAAACAATACTAACATTATACTAACAATACCTTCTAGGTTCCCCGTCGTAACTGCACAAATGATAGAAATACAGACCCTGAAGGTAAATCAAGGCCTACTACACCTGAAATTAGGACCCGCACGAATTATTCAAGACTTCAGCAACCTAATCCATGTTATCGACTTAAACCAGTACGAATTAAATATTCGGAAAATTTCCACCGCATTAGAAACATTCGAAGAGCATGGAATACAGACGAGTTCACTACAAGTAACTGAGCTAAAACTAACAAAACTTCGGAATAAATTCGAAGCACTAACACCAACCAAACGAAACAGAAGAGGACTCGAAAATGGAATAGGCAGTGCTATCAAATTTATCACAGGTAACATGGATGCAAATGACGCCCATGATCTAAACGAGCAAATAAAAGAACTTCACGGTAATGAAAACAGTTTAAAAGAAAACATCGAAAATCAAGGTAAGCTAAACGCCCAAATGATACAGAGATTTAAAGCTATCACCACTCATATCAACAAAGAGCAAGAAACTATAGAAAAATTTCTAAATAGATACGCCCAAGACACAGGGAACAAAATAAAAAGAAATGAAGATACACTATCAGAAATTTTATATACGAGTATGAACCAAGTTAACTACAACATAGATCTTTTAACTAATCACCTCAGAAGTATCAGCGAAGCAATTGTACTAGCAAAATTAAATATAATTTCAAAGCTGATCTTAATCCCTAATGAACTCAAAGAAATATATGACCACTTCAATAAACAGTCCGTGGTGACTAAGCCAGATGAAGAGTTGTATGAATTTCTCGGACTACAAGCCTATTATAATGGATCGAACATTATATTTAATATACAAATACCAAATCTATCCAAAGAAAACTACCAATTATCGCACATACTAACACTTCCTATAAACGAGACAAAACCAATCATAACAAAATAATATATAACACATAACAATCAAGACATTCAGTACTTTGATGAAGCATGTCCCAGAATAGCAAATACATACTATTGCAAAATCTCAATTCACCGAGAAGCAACTTCAAACTCATCCTGCATAGGCCGCATCATTCACAATGAAAAAGCCCAATGCGTATTCCACGACGTAGCGAAACTATCATCAATATCTCAACCACAAGATAACTACATTATTTTTATCAATATGCCGAATACACTAATAAGATCCACTTGCAGTGAAACACCGCAAATCATAGAAGGTACAGCAATACTACATTTCAAAGATTGCAAGGTAGAAATCAACGGGATAGTCTACAAGGATAATCCATCAATCTATTGGGATGAAGTCTACATCGCTCCAACATTTCATGCAGAGCTCCACCCCGAAGCCATAGTAGAAGAACTAAACCTACAAAGACTTGAAGAACGCCAACTCGAAAATCAAGAAGCCGTCAACTCGCTCCACGAAAAAACCATGATAAGAAACAACTACACGTATGGAGCATCGTCTACGCGTCAAAAAGGCCACCCATAACCTTCAACATCCCACACCATGAAGTATTCGTTCCGGCCCCTTCGCAATCCTTGTGGCCTTCACTTCATTCCAAGGGGGGAGGAGTTACGTTACCTCCACAGTAGATAGTACCACCACAAGCAACAACAACAACATATACTGCTCAAGCATTGAATTGTCAGCAAGAACTACAAGTCAACGACAGCACCAGTCAATGATGTCACAAGGAACGGAAAGTGGCCAGACGCAAGCTCAGCAGAAGCATGCGGACCGGATACATAAATTCAATTTAAAGTAAAATGCATAAGAATTAAATTCCAATATTATTAATTTGCAATTTATTTAGTTTAATTAAAATAATAGCGTAAGCATAAACTTAACTTCGAAGAACGTAATTCGCCCGGCAACAAAGTTAATTGGAAACAACTTTCTTCCCAAACACTTTTAACTGCACAGAGACCGTTTTTTGCCTACCACTGCCTTAAATATTTTTTTCCCTTTTCTCTTAAATCCGTATTTTCCATATCCTCGGCCTCTTCCGCTATTCCATCATTGACCGCTCCAGCGGTCAAACCGGTCAGTTACCTTTCTTTCGAATTTTTACTATTCTGAGGTAACGCCATTTCTACCTCAGAATCGTCTGATAGGTTTTAGACTGGCCGCATTCACTAGAAAAGCGGACAAGTGGAAGGAGAGAAGCAAAACAAACATACAGACGGTAGACGCCAGAAACCACGATCGCAACAGATTATTGAAATTATTAACTTTATTTAATTATATTCCAATTTGCACACTTAATATTAGCCTAAAAGTTTACTTTAATACAATTTTGCACTTTATTTCATAATTCATTTAATCACTTTATTACTTCTTAATACTGGTACTTTCAATAATGAAATTACCGATGTACACACTGCAACGTTCACAGTTCAACTGTGTCGACTTCAATTGTATGGTGGCTTATATATCTTTCGAATGGTTGCAGTAAAACATTCTAGAATATTCAATACACTTCGAAAAAAGTGTCTGGAACATTCTAGAATATTTCTACACTTCGAAGGAAGTTTCAAGAGAGCTCTTGAGTAAGATTTTTTTTCGAATAGATTGTGTCTTGACTTATATAAACCTCTGGTCGGCAGAAATCCTCTCAGCTGTACCCTCCACGCGGGTGCCGACTGGGTAATGGGCATCCCGGTTTGTAGTGCCGTTGCGGGGTCTACCTGATTTGCAGTATTGCAAACAGGATCATTATATGAACTCCCCCCTTTCCTCTTGGTGGATACCTGTATATGGTGTGCCCCAATAGGTGACGGAGGAGGTAATATAAAGATCATTGCTAATAAGGTACCTGACGACAGGTATAAAACGTTAGGGATGGTTCCCGAAACAAAAACTCAAAATGGAGGTTCAAAAAGTAAAGAAGCGGGCTGGGATATCAGCCCAAACGTCGGAGGGAGAAGTGGCTACTACCACCTACCTGGCACAGTGAAGATATAAGCTGTGTCGCCAGTGGCCACACTTCTACAGGTTACTGCAGTCGCATTGCTTCTGCCAATACACCAACGACAACATTCGTTCTGCAACGCACATCCAGGAAGGCTTGGACCGACGAAGACGCTCTACTTCGCTCTCCAGCTAAACTCGAAGGTGCCAGTTCTGATCGCAAGAAAGGACCTAGTGTAGTGTATATGCTGCAAGCAAATGTATTTAGTGCATATGATTATGCCCTGAAACAAGCATGTGTTTGCTGCATATAACTATGCCGCAATCAACCTTAAATGAAATATGAAATGCAAGCAGAATGTCTCTGCCGGGCCACACGTCGCCAACAGCGAGCACTGTCAAGCGGTGCTGTACACTTATGTAATATGAAGCGTCACACTTGCAACGGCAATGTGCGTTTGAAGGTCGTGCCGGTTAAAGACATTAGTATTGACTGTTATGAACTAGGTTAATAAACAACGCATGCACATGAGAAATGTATATGTGCAATAAGCAATATTAGTAAATAAGGATTGATTATATTATAGAGATTAGTACATAAGACAAAATTGGGTATAAAATAGCCCTCGAATAAAAGACAGCAAGGACTTCTTACTAAGACTTAGCACTAACAAGATCTCTTTCATTTAAAAAATTCATTGCTTGAGCTCTAATAACCTTTGTGACTTACGTGCTAGTTGCCTTTGCGAAATTCTAAATTGCCTCAGTGGCAAGAAGAAGACCTTTGCGGCCGTATTGAACAGCATGCGCGCTGAAACGCAAACCGTGAGGCCAAAGAACGGTACAGTTCTCATTATTCTTACAAAATACATTACATGGCGATCCCGCAAAATCGAATTTGAATTTAAATACAATCATGTCAAATCAAAGTTGTAGAAAATTTTTCAAATATTTTAAATTGATGTAAAAAAAAATAACAGAAAATATCTAAGAAATAAAAATAAATTGTTTTTATATTATTATTACTGAGCATATATGCAAACCATACATGTAAACATAACATATTTTAAGCGGCCCTGACACGATACTGCATGATTTACAGAATCGTAAAGATGTATTAGTGAAATAGCGTCTCACATACAATGACTGGAGCCATGCAGTAAGCAAAATCCAAAAGATTTGGATTTTGCTTACTGCATGCGGTGTGTTCAGTTAATATGTCATTCGAAGCAGAATTTCATAGCATGCGGACGTCATGGTGGAAAGCAGAGAAAAACATTTCTCATCGAATTTATTGAATTTACCACTAATTTTTGACGAGTAAATTTTTATGAGTAAACTCATTCCTTTTTCGGTACCAATTTTCCATCCAATTTTTTTTTTCGCTGCTTTTGTGTTTCAACAATTCAAAACTATTTTATCCCCAACTGACATTGTCGTCCTCACACCGAAAGAGTAAACGAAAAATGAATGATTGAAGAGCATGCAGTAACGTTTCGGTGCAAAGATACTGTACACACATATGAGTGTGATGTAAGCAATGCAGCATTATTGTCGGGGCCGTTTTAGAGAATTGTACAACATGGTTGCAATAGGTCAGGAACAAAAATCACAGAAAATGTTGCCATAAATGGCAATATAAGCAGTAAGCACGAAGCATACATTGATGCTTTCGTTATAACTGGAATTATTATTCTTATAATATACTTAATAAAGAAAATAAACAGCTACTACAAGACTTATGTAGCAACGAAAATAATAAACACAAATGCTCAATAACTAAAACAATATATATATATATATATATATATATATATATATATATATATATATATATATATATATATATATATATTGTTTTAGTTATTCTTCGAGTTTAGCTGGAGAGCGAAGTAGAGCGTCTTCGTCGGTCCAAGCCTTCCTGGATGTGCGTTGCAGAACGAATGTTGTCGTTGGTGTATTGGCAGAAGCAATGCGACTGCAGTAACCTGTAGAAGTGTGGCCACTGGCGACACAGCTTATATCTTCACTGTGCCAGGTAGGTGGTAGTAGCCACTTCTCCCTCCGACGTTTGGGCTGATATCCCAGCCCGCTTCTTTACTTTTTGAACCTCCATTTTGAGTTTTTGTTTCGGGAACCATCCCTAACGTTTTATACCTGTCGTCAGGTACCTTATTAGCAATGATCTTTATATTACCTCCTCCGTCACCTATTGGGGCACACCATATACAGGTATCCACCAAGAGGAAAGGGGGGAGTTCATATAATGATCCTGTTTGCAATACTGCAAATCAGGTAGACCCCGCAACGGCACTACAAACCGGGATGCCCATTACCCAGTCGGCACCCGCGTGGAGGGTACAGCTGAGAGGATTTCTGCCGACCAGAGGTTTATATAAGTCAAGACACAATCTATTCGGAAAAAAATCTTACTCAAGAGCTCTCTTGAAACTTCCTTCGAAGTGTAGAAATATTCTAGAATGTTCCAGACACTTTTTTCGAAGTGTATTGAATATTCTAGAATGTTTTACTGCAACCATTCGAAAGATATATAAGCCACCATACAATTGAAGTCGACACAGTTGAACTGTGAACGTTGCAGTGTGTACATCGGTAATTTCATTATTGAAAGTACCAGTATTAAGAAGTAATAAAGTGATTAAATGAATTATGAAATAAAGTGCAAAATTGTATTAAAGTAAACTTTTAGGCTAATATTAAGTGTGCAAATTGGAATATAATTAAACAAAATTAATAATTTCAATAATCTGTTGCGATCGTGGTTTCTGGCGTCTACCGTCTGTATGTTTGTTTTGCTTCTCTCCTTCCACTTGTCCGCTTTTCTAGTGAATGCGGCCAGTCTAAAACCTATCAGACGATTCTGAGGTAGAAATGGCGTTACCTCAGAATAGTAAAAATTCGAAAGAAAGGTAACTGACCGGTTTGACCGCTGGAGCGGTCAATGATGAAATAGCGGAAGAGGCCGAGGATATGGAAAATACGGATTTAAGAGAAAAGGGAAAAAAATATTTAAGGCAGTGGTAGGCAAAAAACGGTCTCTGTGCAGTTAAAAGTGTTTGGGAAGAAAGTTGTTTCCAATTAACTTTGTTGCCGGGCGAATTACGTTCTTCGAAGTTAAGTTTATGCTTACGCTATTATTTTAATTAAACTAAATAAATTGCAAATTAATAATATTGGAATTTAATTCTTATGCATTTTACTTTGAATTGAATTTATGTATCCGGTCCGCATGCTTCTGCTGAGCTTGCGTCTGGCCACTTTCCGTTCCTTGTGACATCATTGACTGGTGCTGTCGTTGACTTGTAGTTCTTGCTGACAATTCAATGCTTGAGCAGTATATGTTGTTGTTGTTGCTTGTGGTGGTACTATCTACTGTGGAGGTAACGTAACTCCTCCCCCCTTGGAATGAAGTGAAGGCCACAAGGATTGCGAAGGGGCCGGAACGAATACTTCATGGTGTGGGATGTTGAAGGTTATGGGTGGCCTTTTTGACGCGTATACGATGCTCCATACGTGTAGTTGTTTCTTATCATGGTTTTTTCGTGGAGCGAGTTGACGGCTTCTTGATTTTCGAGTTGGCGTTCTTCAAGTCTTTGTAGGTTTAGTTCTTCTACTATGGCTTCGGGGTGGAGCTCTGCATGAAATGTTGGAGCGATGTAGACTTCATCCCAATAGATTGATGGATTATCCTTGTAGACTATCCCGTTGATTTCTACCTTGCAATCTTTGAAATGTAGTATTGCTGTACCTTCTATGATTTGCGGTGTTTCACTGCAAGTGGATCTTATTAGTGTATTCGGCATATTGATAAAAATAATGTAGTTATCTTGTGGTTGAGATATTGATGATAGTTTCGCTACGTCGTGGAATACGCATTGGGCTTTTTCATTGTGAATGATGCGGCCTATGCAGGATGAGTTTGAAGTTGCTTCTCGGTGAATTGAGATTTTGCAATAGTATGTATTTGCTATTCTGGGACATGCTTCATCAAAGTACTGAATGTCTTGATTGTTATGTGTTATATATTATTTTGTTATGATTGGTTTTGTCTCGTTTATAGGAAGTGTTAGTATGTGCGATAATTGGTAGTTTTCTTTGGATAGATTTGGTATTTGTATATTAAATATAATGTTCGATCCATTATAATAGGCTTGTAGTCCGAGAAATTCATACAACTCTTCATCTGGCTTAGTCACCACGGACTGTTTATTGAAGTGGTCATATATTTCTTTGAGTTCATTAGGGATTAAGATCAGCTTTGAAATTATATTTAATTTTGCTAGTACAATTGCTTCGCTGATACTTCTGAGGTGATTAGTTAAAAGATCTATGTTGTAGTTAACTTGGTTCATACTCGTATATAAAATTTCTGATAGTGTATCTTCATTTCTTTTTATTTTGTTCCCTGTGTCTTGGGCGTATCTATTTAGAAATTTTTCTATAGTTTCTTGCTCTTTGTTGATATGAGTGGTGATAGCTTTAAATCTCTGTATCATTTGGGCGTTTAGCTTACCTTGATTTTCGATGTTTTCTTTTAAACTGTTTTCATTACCGTGAAGTTCTTTTATTTGCTCGTTTAGATCATGGGCGTCATTTGCATCCATGTTACCTGTGATAAATTTGATAGCACTGCCTATTCCATTTTCGAGTCCTCTTCTGTTTCGTTTGGTTGGTGTTAGTGCTTCGAATTTATTCCGAAGTTTTGTTAGTTTTAGCTCAGTTACTTGTAGTGAACTCGTCTGTATTCCATGCTCTTCGAATGTTTCTAATGCGGTGGAAATTTTCCGAATATTTAATTCGTACTGGTTTAAGTCGATAACATGGATTAGGTTGCTGAAGTCTTGAATAATTCGTGCGGGTCCTAATTTCAGGTGTAGTAGGCCTTGATTTACCTTCAGGGTCTGTATTTCTATCATTTGTGCAGTTACGACGGGGAACCTAGAAGGTATTGTTAGTATAATGTTAGTATTGTTTTATTGGCTCTATGCTATGTTATATTTTTTGTGTAACTTCCTGATTTTCGCTTTGTGGAGTTTTTGATTTTTATGGGTAAGTATTGTTACTTTGTTATCTTTTTTTGCTTTGTGTGGCGAAAATCTGGGTGTTATCTACGGTTCCTACGGTTTTCTTTCCTGAATATTGTCTGATCAGTTGCTATATTTTCGGGGTCTGTTTTGTTTCTGTTGAGTTTATCATTTCTGGCGTTAACTATTTTTTCCATTTTTTCTTTCATTATAGGATAGATTTTTTCCTGGAATTCGTTAAGCTTCTCAAGATATTCATGCTGGTCGTTGAACGATATGTTTTTGTTAAACATATGTGTTTTGCCGTGAAATAGCTCGTATGGGGTGTACTTCGTTGTTGAGTGTATAGAAATGTTGTAGGTTATAATGGTTTCGAATAGTATTTCCTCATGGTCTGTGTTGAGGTTGTGTTCTTTTCGTGTTGTTAGGATTATTCTGTATATTTCTGTTAACGTCGAGTGTAATCGCTCAACTGGTGCATTGCTGTTAGACTGTTGGAATGAAGCGAAATGGAGTTCGATCTGGTATTGTTTGCAAAAATCCTGAAATATGTTGGCTACGAATTCTGAGCCTTGGTCGCAAACGATTTTTCGAGGAATTCCATGGGTGCTTATGAAGTTTTTAAGTGATTTCAAGACTAAGATGCTATTTTTGCTGGGTAGTGTATAACCTGACGCAAATTTAGAGAATTTATCTATTATTGTAAATATGCTTTTACCGTTTATTGTGTATAAATTCATGTGCAGTATGTCCATTGGTTTCACTGGAGTCTCAGTATTTTGAAATTTAATTTTTGGTGGACTTCTGTCGTATTTCAGGGTCTGACATTTCGAACAGTTATAAATTGTTTGCGCGATTTTGTTTTTCATCAGAGGAAAGTAAAAGTTTCTTTTTAAATGGAGGTGTGTTTCGTTTATACCTCTATGGTTGTGATTGCTATCAGTTAAAAGTTCTGTGCAGCGAATTAGACGGAACGTGTTATTATTCGAGAAATACTTAGAATAAACGGACTGTATTACTCTGAAGTTCTCATTGCTGGAATATATCGCTAAGAGTTTGTTTGCTGGCAGAAACTTTTTGAAAATATCGATGACAATATCTTCGGAAAATTCTTTTTTTCTTATTGTACGACGTTGTTTTTTTTTTTAAAGGGTACTTCGAGAGTCATTTCTGGGGTTTCTGTTGATGTTTCTAAAACAATTTGGGTGTTGAATTCGTTTAAGGGCTTATCTGAGATTTCAATACCATCATTCAAGTTTTCATCAGCAGAATGGATGGTTTCGTTTGAATTTGCATCGGTGAGGTGTAGGGTAAAAGTTGGTCACGCAGGATCGGCATTCAGTTCATTTTTGCAGATTCTATGTAATGCATAGATGCAAAAGAGCACTATAAAATATAAATGCCTAACACGAAGCGAAAGACGCCCTCAGCAAAGATTATGACCGGCAGAGTGTGCCGTTGGCCAAGCTATTGTTCGTGCTGTTCTGTAACTAAGCCTAGTTAAGAGCACTGAGAGAAGAAATGAGAAGTCTAATGCAGGATTGCAGTTTTAGAAGTTCAGATTAATTCTGGTTTATTTGGTGGCTCGCTGGCCTTTTTATATTATTCAATTCTTATTGTTTTCTTATTCTAACTAACATAAAATGTATCTATCTTATTTCCACTAGTTACAAATCATATTCCCGAAATTTGTCTCAAGTATCGGATTACCGATATTATTCATTGACGAATCATCGTCTTTGTTTATATTAATAATTTTGAGTGCAAGTTCAGGGCTAAAGTCACTGCACTGTCTAACATGCATGCGCTGCAATATAGGCAGCGTGTGTTATTGCACCCCCAAAATGCTGGTCTAGCGTATTTGGGTATTGAGTGCAATTGCGTACGTTGCGCTATTGTCAGTTTGTTTGCATATGCGACTTGCTGCTGTGCTTATGACGATGTGTGGTCGTCAGTGTACACTTGTATGGTACACTACAGAGGTTTATGTCCGCATCTTGTAGTCTCACTCTGCTCAAAGCGTCGGCGTTGGTATTGAATCTGCCTTTTTTGTATATTATCTCGTAATCGTACTCTTCTAGTTTCAAACGCCATCTAATAAGCTTTGAATTTGGTTCTTTGAGGGACATTAACTATGTGAGGGGCCTGTGATCTGTTACTATTTGGAACTTGTGTTCAAATAGATACGGTCTAAAGTACTTTGGTGCCCATACAATGGCTAACATTTCCTTTTCAATAGTCGAATAATTTATTTCCGACTCCGATAGGGTGCGGCTTGCGTAACATATCGGTTTATCACTTCCAATACGATCTTGCGATAGGATTGCTTCTAACGCGAAATTACTAGCGTCGGTAGTAAGGACGAAGGGCTTCGACAAGTCCGGGTACTGTAGTATGGGATCGTTATTTAAGATGCTTTTGCACATTTCGAAGGTTTGGGTGTACCGTTCGTTCAGTTGTATGACTCTTCCTTTTTTCAGGCATTCCGTTATCTTGGAAAAATCCTTAATGAACTTTCTGTAGTAACCTAGTAACCCTAGAAATGCTTTTATTTGTTTTTGGCTTCGAGGTATGGGAAAGTTCTTGATTGCGTGGATTTTGGCTGGGTTGGGTTTTATCACATCAGTTGAAACGATATGACCTAAAAAAGCTATTTCTTTTTGCAGGAATTCTGATTTATCGAGTTGGACTTTGAAGTTCTATGATTGAAGTTTCTCAAATACCAGTTTGAGATTCTCTATATGTTCTTGCAAAGACGTAGAAAAGACTATGATGTCATCCAAATATACCAGACATACTTTTCCGATAAGTTCTTTTACACAGTATGAGAGGGCGGTGGCTAGGGTGTCGGGTCGCATTGCCCTGACGCTCGATCCTAAAGACACTCTCAACCCGGTTAGAAAAGAGTTTAGACACATTTATGCAAATAGGTATTTTTTTGCATTTATTACATTGCGGTCGCTTACATGAATTACCATATTATTATAAAGGGTGGATTGTATTTCAATTATTTCGCTGTAAAATTTTTCTACAGATTGCAAATCTCTTATGAGAGATATCTCTGATCTCTTGTCTGAGTAGTGCAAAATAAGATTTTGCTTTATGTTATCCCAATTTAGTGGTGTGCCATACATGTTTAGAATATCGTTTGCTTCTCCTTCGATTTTATTCCGAATAGCTCGCAATAAGATTTGACCATATGGAGTAGCATATATTCCATTTAGGTGAATTCGTGTAATAGCCTACCAATTCCACTGAATTTGGGTAAACCTTTTATTGCGTCTGGTATCCGCAAAGAGTTAAATATATCTAATTGAATAGGCTGTTAGGGGTTTGATTGGTTTGTATTGTGTTGGGGTTGTTGGACATGATTATTGTTATTCATGGTTGCTTTTCTTGTAAGTGATAATGTTTCGGATTCTAAGTCTTCCGGAATTGAGCTTAAGCTACGCGATATTCTATTCCGCAATGGATAAGGCAGATGAATTGTTCTTTGCTTCTTTAATGCTTTTAACATGAATCTGACTTATTTTTCGGTTTAAAAAAAAAAATTTTTAGAACTGGAGTGCCTGGCGATCAGATTCGCAGTTGTGTTTCCAAATGTACCAAAGTTTGTGCACTATTACCACCACTATATTATTTGTATGTATGTCGTTTGAGACATACATACAAATAATATAGTTTTTTTTTTAACAAACATGTCAGCGGAATACGGGGAATACGGCTCTAGGCCATCAGAAGTGAAAATAGTTATCGGGCGGCGATGTAGGTGGAATTTGGAAAGATAAGGGAAACGGTTCGGGCGAACCATTTAGAGCTGATGAAGCTCATTAGTGATGCAATGAGACCCATGCAGATATCACCGGCGCAGGAAAGTCGCCTAGCAGCTGTAGAGTTGGAGAAGGAGCCCCAAAATACGGTAGATGAAAACCGAGAAGAAGTTAGGAGAGGTGGCAACTTACAAGTTAGGATTGAAGAGGAGAATACAATAAATTATAATTTAAGTGGCGAAGAGCAAATTTCTGACAATATACCAACAAGTCAGGACGATGAGGACTTGGCCTCAATAGATCAAGATATTTTTGAGAGATTGTTAGACGATAATTCTGTTGATGGTAGTATTATGCCTGAAGCGTGTAACGCAAAATTAAGTCGTAATTGCGAAAATTTCTCTTCTTTGGACTCAATAGATATGTTTGTTAACGATTTTGTATGAGCTCCCCTCTCACAAAATATGAGCCTTAATGACCATAGTGAACAGAGTACAGAAACCACTAGTCAAAGAGGCTCCATAAAATCGGCTGGCAAATCGTTATCTTTAATTTCAGACAGTAATGGTGCTGCTGCAGCCAATAATATCAGTATTCCATCGAATGGATCAAAGACAAAACCTTGCAAAGGGGCATCATATAGAAATGATGTGAATATAATGAATTAACCTAAATTGATTGCAACTGTTTATCCAACTGTACTACTTACAGATCAGCCGACATACTTCGACAGAAGCAATTGTACTGGCAAAAAGTTAAATTATATTCGAATTATTCAGAAATTGCGAGGAGCAATAGATCGCGTTTTTGGGTTGCAGAATCTTGTGTTCGATAGGGGGAAGTGGTTAGAAAGGGTGAAAACCATAGGTTAAACTGGTGAAGGCTTTGCGGCACTTCTAGTACCTACTGGAAAATTTGCTTGGGGAGATGTTGGGATTATTCCTCGCTAAGAATCTAAACCGGTAAGAGTACGCGATTCTTAATCTCGGGGTTGTGGGCGTAGCTCACGGTGTCGCCTGTAGTACGTGAAATAGCAATAGTTAGTAAGGAGGTGGAGGAGAGTTAATCATAGGGAACTTATGGATTATATGATACATATAAAACAACCTACTCCCAAAATCAGCTTCGTTGGTGTAGAGGTAATCTGAGTTAAAAATCTGAAAATAGAATTGATTACTATGTGTTTTGTAAGGTAAAATAAATAAAAATGTTCCTATTTATACGATACAGTATAGGTGTGTAGGCTAGCGTTTATTAGTTGAGTAGAGTGGTGAAGGTAATTCTTCGAGTCGAATGGCTGGGAAGACAAAATAAATATAGGGTTAAATTAAGAAATTTTGTTTTGTGAATAATTACCGTACAATTAGGTGTTGGGATCCGTAATCATCATCAGGGTGGAGGTTCTGAAAAGGAAGTATTGTTAGTTTATATGTTTAAGTATATGTAGGTATAGTTGCCCTGCTAGCTCAGGGTATAGCAGTAAATGCTGATCGACGCTTCCATCCGTGTTCCGGCGGAGTTTATAGTGCTCCTGGCAACCCGTGTATTTTGTTGCGCTCGTGGTTTTTGGCGTCTACCGTCTGTATGTTTGTTTTGCTTCTCTCCTTCTTTTCTTCCTTCTACTTGTCCGCTTTTCTAGTGAATGCGGCCAGTCTAAAGCCTACCAGTGAATTCTGAGGTAGAGATGGCGTTGCCTCAGAATAGTAAAAATTCGAAAGAAAGGTAACTGACCGGTTTGACCGCTGGAGCGGTCAATGATGGAATAGCGGAAGAGGCCGAGGATATGGAAAATACGGTTTTAGTTGAAAAGGGAAGAGAACATTTAAGGCAGTGGTATGTTCTCTTCCCTTTTCAGTGGTCCCATAATCTTCGTTTCTCAGATGAAAAATGAACAGCCTAACTGTCAACAGTTTAATAAGAGAAAGAAACATTATAGGAACATTGAGATGTTGAAAAGAACAAGTTGTGGATGGTGGAGGCTGACAACATATTTTGAATAGAATAAATCATAATTTGGAAAAATCTCCGTAGAAGAACAGCAGAGCAGAATAGTGCCAGTAATAGTTGTCAATCCTCCAAATACCAGTAGAACCATAGAGAAAGGACAAGTAATGGGAAATTGCCAGGCAATTTCGGCAATTGTAAACTGTTAGAGCAAACCGCGAGACACGAAAGGTGAGATACCAGCTGATAAAAAGATACTTGACGGGCTAACGCAAGAATAGACTAAAGAATTATCCACAGAGCAGAAGATGACTCCCAGCCAACTTTTGACAAGACATTGGTCAGTATTTGCTTAAAAGGGTAAAAACGAAGGCAAAACAAAGATGGTGAAATACACAATCAACACTGGTGATGCAAACCCATTCGTCACACGTCAAGAAAAGTTGGTCTTGCGAGAGAGAAGAGGTGTTGGTGAAGGAAATGGATCAGAACAACATCATTGAGCCATCAGCAAGCCCCTGAAGTTCTCCAATCGTATTAGTGAAGAAAAAAGATGGATCCACACATTTCTGTGTAGATTATCGGAAACTTAATGAGGTAACGAAGAAAGATAGTTATCCATTACCTCGCATCGATGATACCTTGGACGCACTTTTTGGTTCGAATTGGGTCTCATTGTTGGATTTACAAAGCGGATATTGGCAAGTGGCACTAGACGAAGAAAAGAAAGAAAATACAGCATTCATTGCCATTCGGTCTGTGTAATGCTCCAGATACACTTGGAAAAAATATTGATGCGATTTGGAGTTTCAGGATTGAAGCTGAGGACAAATGAATGCTCGTCAAATACCTTCATACATACAGTCACACCTGTAAGAGTTCACACAGATCCAGATAAGATAGACTCAGTAAGGGAATGGACAAGATCAAGTTTACTTGAGCTCCGAAGTTTTTGGGGCCTTTGCACATATTACATACGCTTTGTTCCACGCTTTGCAAACGTGGCTAGTAGTTTGGAGAATAGGAAGAATTGTCCTTTTGAATGGAAAATCGAACAGGAGAAGGCATTCAACAGACAGAAAGAGCTTTTGTGTACAATGTAAAGATGTATTAGTGAAATAGCGTCTCACATACAATGACTGGAGCCATGCAGTAAGCAAAATCCAAAAGATTTGGATTTTGCTTACTGCATGCGGTGTGTTCAGTTAATATGTCATTCGAAGCAGAATTTCATAGCATGCGGACGTCATGGTGGAAAGCAGAGAAAAACATTTCTCATCGAATTTATTGAATTTACCACTAATTTTTGACGAGTAAATTTTTATGAGTAAACTCATTCCTTTTTCGGTACCAATTTTCCATCCAATTTTTTTTTCGCTGCTTTTGTGTTTCAACAATTCAAAACTATTTTATCCCCAACTGACATTGTCGTCCTCACACCGAAAGAGTAAACGAAAAATGAATGATTGAAGAGCATGCAGTAACGTTTCGGTGCAAAGATACTGTACACACATATGAGTGTGATGTAAGCAATGCAGCATTATTGTCGGGGCCGTTTTAGAGAATTGTACAACATGGTTGCAATAGGTCAGGAACAAAAATCACAGAAAATGTTGCCATAAATGGCAATATAAGCAGTAAGCACGAAGCATACATTGATGCTTTCGTTATAACTGGAATTATTATTCTTATAATATACTTAATAAAGAAAATAAACAGCTACTACAAGACTTATGTAGCAACGAAAATAATAAACACAAATGCTCAATAACTAAAACAATATATATATATATATATATATATATATATATATATATATATATATATATATATATATATATATATATATATATATATATATATATATATATATATATATATATATATATATATATATATATATATATATATATATATATATATATATATATATATATATATATATATATATATATATATATATATATATATATATATATATATATATATATATATATATATATATATAATGAAATAATAAAATTAAAAGAAAGTATAACAAAAGTACCAACCAGAATTTTTAAAAAAGAAACTTTGCACAATAAATTAATCAAATGCCAAATTTTAGAGAAACAATTAGGCGCATTAACTTCTATACCAAATATAGAAGCACAAAATCTATTAAAATACAAACATTTAATTAATAGCATTTACAAAATAGTAAAAGAACAGTTTCATTACAAAAAGTAACAACAATGGCACACTTTGACATATGTAGGTACAGCTGCAATGCGATGTCCACAAAAAACTATTATTGGATTACATACTAGCAGCCAAACTTTCCGAAAGAATAAAGAACAGACTGTTAGCATTGAACCCTATAATTACAATAGACAATCTAATTGCCATTCTGAACGACACGTAGAAATTAAACAAAAACCCACTGAAATTACAAAATGACTTACACAATACTAGACAAGTTTCAGCAAGCTTAACAAGCTTAGCAAACAGGATTGACGACACAATAGCTATACAAATAAATGAACAAGGACAGATAAATAAGGAAATTACTAACCAACTGGCTAAACTAAATAACCAACTGGCTATAAATGCTTTAAAGAATGGGCTGAATGAGCAATACAAGAATGTTATACTTGCAGCCCCGCTAAAAACATTGACTCAAGCAGTGCTCAATGTAAGCTATAGACAACAAAATAGCAGACAATTTATCTATACACGGAACTATATAACAAAAATAGAAATTATAATGCCAATAATAGAAATTATAATGGTAATAATAATAAAAGAAATTATAATAACAACAATAGAAATTGTAATGGTTCCAATATGAACCGCAGAGACAACAGATTTAAAAATTCGGGAAACATACGAAGCCCCGAGATGAGGGGCATAAACACAAATGCCAATACCAACAGAAACAATTTCCAAATAAGCAATTGATAACATACAATATAACTTATGTAGAAAATAAATATAATACAAATATAATTAAAATAAGATTAGGAAATATTAATGTAATAACTTTATTAATTGATAGCAGGGCTGATATCTCCATAATTTAACAAAACAATCTAATTCAAAGTCAATTAATATATTGTTACGAAATTGCCCTCTTGACAATTTACTCTGTTACAAAATTGCCCTCCTGACAATTCCTCTAATTCTCTGTACTCGGACTCGTACCGCTGGATTGTGTAGTAATCAAACAATCGCTGGTTAAATTAAAATAATTAGCTTTATTTAATTATTGTTATTTACACATTTAATATTAGGCTTAAAGTTTACTTAGTTATTATTTGCACTTTATTTCACAAACCATTAGTCACTTTATTTAATAAGTAATTTCATCACTTTATTTAATAATGAATTTCATCACTTTGCAAAATTACAAATACTGCTACTACTGCTGCTTAGATTAAAATGCCTGATGTATACACTTTTACGATCTCTGATCTACTGTCCTCGACTTTGAACAGTCTTGTCGCTTTTATAGTTTTCGAATGGTTGGTGTAGAAACTTCCACGCTATTCTCGTATATTCTAGAAGCTTCTATCCTCTTCGACAGAAGTCGAGAATATTCTTTTTGATATTACCGACAGATGGTTCTTGAATAAGCTTTTATTCGAATAGTTCGCATCTTGACTCACAGGGGGCACTCATTCTCCAACTCAGATGGGATCCTGAAAGTATGCAATCACATTCACTGTGCTATCACGTTTCACTGCCCTCCGCTTAATCTTCTTCGTCCCGAACAAGGATAGTACTGCAACCTTTATAAGGAGATAACCTCTCTAAATGAACGACTTTCATTTTGCTCCTGGAATTTCTCGCCAACTGGATGCGGTATACTACATCGTTGAGCCGCTTTATCACCTTATAAGGGCCTTCCCAGTTGTTTGCAGTTTTGGCGATAATCCCTTTTTCTTTTGCGGATTATGAAGCATAACTAGCTGCCCTTCCTGAAATCCCTTGGAGTTTGCTCGTAGATCATATCTGGCTTTCATTTTATCACTCATCAGTTGTGTGCGCTTTCTGATGGTTCCATGAATTTCATTCAGCTGTCTTCGTTTGTCAGCTACATAACTGCTACATGAAACTTCCATAGATGAGTAGGCACCGAATTTCAGATCTGCAGGCAATCTTATGTCACAACCGAAAACAGCCTTAGCTGGTGTTGTAGATGTTGTATCGTGAGTTGCCGATCGGTATGCCATTAAGAAGAGGGGTATGTGTTGGTCCCAATCTTTCTGGTTTCTGTCCACGACTTTCCTTTGCATTGTGGGTGCAAAGGGGTTGTACGAGTTTTGCGTATGCCCATCAATTCACTCATTTCCCTGAATATTGTTGACTCGAAATTTCTGCCTTGATCCGAGTGCAACTCGAGTGGAGCTCCGAATCTGCAGACCCAATTATTGATAAATGCATCTGCAACGGTCTTAGCTTCTTGATCGGGAATGGGGTATATTTCTGGCCATTTACTAAAATAGTCGATTACGACGAGAACATATTTGTTGCCGGAATCACTAATTGGAAATGGACCTGCTATGTCCATTGCAATACGCTCAAATGGCGCTCCCACGTTGTATAAATGCATCTTCCCCTGGCTGCGACGGCTCGGTCCCTTGGCAGCTATACACTTTTCAGAAGCACTAATCCACTCAACCACCGATTGCTGGCAACCAACCCAATAAAATCGTGTTTTAATTTTCTCGACTGTTTTTGTTATTCCCAAATGTCCTCCGCTTGGCCCACTATGGTATTCCTTGAGAATTTCGCTTATTCTTGCCTTGGGTACCACAATCAAGTTCTTCGTGGTTTTTCCATCTTCGCTCTCCCACAGGCGGAATAGGCATCCATCTTGCAACTTTAAGCTATTCCATTGAGCCCAATATGCTTTAGTTATGGGACTTTCAGTCGAGATTTCGTTCCAATCAGGCCGTTTTTCTTCATTCTTACTTGATACGATTTTTTCTAAATCTGGGTCATTTCGTTGTTCTTCTTTTATCTTTTCCGCTGTCCATTCATCGTCTGGTAAAACAGCCATTAAGCGCACATCGACTACTCCTTCTTTCCCTTCAGCTTTAGAACAGTGCTTACATTCCATACCGCAAGGACGTCGTGATAGTGCATCAGCATTCCCGTGGTTTCCGCCTCTGCGATGTTCTATTGTGAAATCGTAGCTTTGGAGTCTCTCAATCCATCTCGCAACCTGTCCTTCGGGATTTTTGAACTGTAATAGCCAGCGCAGAGCAGCGTGATCCGTTCTCAACAAGAACTTTTGTCCATACAAGTACTTGTTAAAGTGCTTCACGCACTGCATAACCGCCAAAAGTTCTCTCCGTGTTACACAGTAATTCCGCTCTGGCTTTGATAAGATTTTGCTGAAGTAGGCTATTACTCTTTCATGTCCGTCAATAACTTGCGACAGGACACCTCCAATCCCGAATCCACTTGCATCTGTATCCAAAATAAATTTTTCGCCAGGTATTGGATACGCAAGGATCGGAGCTGTACACAATAGGTCTTTCAATCTGTTGAATGCCTTCTCCTGTTCGCTTTTCCACTCAAAAGGACAATTTTTCCTCGTTAACGCATGCAGACTACCAGCCACGTCTGCAAAGCTTGGAACAAAGCGTCTGTAATAGGTGCAAAGACCCAAGAAGCTGCGTAGCTCATGCAAACTAGTTGGTCTTGGCCACTCCCTTACTGAGTCTATCTTATCTGGATCTGTGTGTACTCCTTCAGGTGTGACTTTATGTCCAAGGTACTTGACTTCTTTCTTGAAGAACGAGCATTTCTTCGCGCTCAGCTTCAACCCTGAAGCTCCTAATCGCATCAATACTTCTTCCAAATTCTTCAAGTGGTCCTCGAAGTCCTTTCCCATAACGATGATGTCATCTAAGTACACCAGACACGTTTTCCAGTGGAGACCCTTTAGCACATGTTCCATTAAGCGTTCAAATGTAGCTGGAGCATTACACAGTCCGAATGGCATCACCAAAAATTGCCATAGTCCATCGCCGGCACTGAATGCTGTCTTTTCCTTGTCTTGTTCGTCTACTGCCACTTGCCAATATCCGCTTTGTAAATCCAGCGTGGAGAACCAATTTGAACCAGAAAGTGTGTCCAACGTATCGTCGATTCGAGGTAATGGATAACTATCTTTCTTCGTTACCTCATTTAGTTTACGATAATCTACACAGAAACGTGTGGAGCCATTTTTCTTCTTGACTAATACCACTGGAGAACTCCAGGGGCTCGCTGATGGCTCTATGACGTTGTTCTGATGCATTTCCTTCAGCAATACATTCACCTCTTCTCTCTTTGCCAGAGGTACTCTTCTTGACGCTTGACGAATGGGTTTGGCATCACCAGTGTTGATTGTGTATTTCACCATCTTTGTTCTGCCTTCGTTTTTACCCTTTTCAGCAAATACTGACCAATGTCTTGCGAAAAGTTGGCTGGCAGTCCTCCTCTGCTCTGTGGATAAGTCTTTGCTCCATTCTTTCGTGAGATGGTCGAGTACCTTTTTATCAGCTGGTATCTTCATTTTTGTGTCTCGCGGCTGGCTTTCACAGTTTACAATTGCCGAAATTGCCCGGCAATTTCCAATTATCTGTCCTTTCTCTATGGTTTTAGCGGAATTTGCAAGATTGACCACTCTTACTGGCACTATTCTGTTCTGCTGTTCTTCTACGAGGGTTTTTCCAATGATGATGTCATCCAGTACAAATTTTTCATCCGTCTCCACAACCCACAACTTGTTCTTCTCCACATCTCCGTCCATTTTGGCCCATATGACTGCCTCTGACTTTGCTGGGATTTTTGTCCGCCGCGATACAATGGCTTGACGGATACCTCCATACTTATCCTCACCAACGGATAATGGTATTTCGGTGTTCGCATACTTCAACATTCGGCTTTTCAAATCTGGGGTGAATCCATTCCGAATCATAAAATCCACACCTAAGATTAATTCGTCCACAATATCCGCAACTACAAACTCGTGCGTCACTGTTGTGGTGCCGATAGTTATTTTCCGTGTAACTTTTCCCAGTATCGGTGCATCATCTCCAGTTGCCGTACGCAATCTTATTCCCAGAAGCGGCTCGATTCCCCGAACGAGATCCCTTCTAATTATGGAATGTGAGGCACCCGTATCCAATGTGACCACGATTTTTCTTCCATTTACTACGCTGTCGACAGTTAGGCTGTTGATTTTCCGTGCCATCTGAGAAACGAAGATTCTGGGGCTACATGTTGTGGGAGTCAGATCAAGCCCCTCGAGACTGACTCCATCTAGTTTGTCGACGGCTTTTCAACGTTTTCTGGTTCCCTACTTTGGAATCTGACTTGCTTTGGGGGTCTTACCGGTGAGCGTGATCTAGAACGTTTCCGTCTCGATTGGCAATTACGGGCCATGTGTCCGACCTCTCCGCAGGTGAAGCATTTGCCCGTGAAACTTTGGCCGCTTTCAACTTGTACCTGACGGGCTCTGTATACTGGCTGGCACACCAAGGCTGCTGTCTCTGAAGTTAAAGCGCTAGCTACTGTCTCCATATATGTAGCTTTCGGATTAGTTATTGCAGAACGCTGTATCTCCGCATCGCGAATGCCATATACGAAGGTGTCCATCATACACCTCTCAGTGATCTCTCCTGGGTAGGCAAGATGAGCCAAACGCTCCACTTCCGCCGCAAACTGTTGAAGAGACTCACCACTCTTTTGTACACGTGTTCGTAGCTCTACTTGGTACATCTGCTTGCGATGTTCACTACCATACTTGCGCTGAACGGCATTCATCAAGCTTTCATAGCAGTCTCGCTCACTTTCTGAGATAATTTGAAGCACATCAGCGGCAGCACCTTTCAATGAAACGGTTAATGCAGCAACTTTTTCGCGAGCACTCCAACCATTTGTGCTAGCGGTAGTCTCAAACTGCATTCTGAAGACACTAAATGTTGTGGTTCCATCATAGGTAGGCTTCAGTTTTATTGAGGATAAAGCTGGCACAGGCAATGCACCTTTCTGTATTAGGTGAATTCTTTGCTCTAATTCGTTCTGCTTTTGGTCGTTCGCAATGAATTTTTGTTCTACAGATTTTTCGAACGATTACTGCCGTGTCTCAATTTCACAAACCTTCCTGTCTACCATCTCGGACATTTCTTTCATCTGCTGTGAGTTTTGTTCCGCTAGTAGAGCAAGTCGTATTTCACTCTGCTGTAACTGTTCTTTAACATCCTCTCTGACAGCTTGAGCATTTTGCTGTAATCGCTCCTGTATCCTCTCATCGACTGCTTGCTTCAGGGTTTCAGCATTTTGTGCTAATTGTTCCTTGACAGCTTGAGAATTTTGTTGTAACTGCTGCTGCATCTTCTCATCTCTCTGCTGCATATCCTGTTTGAAGGATTGCATTACCCCGATGAGTACGCTCATGTCAAAGTTACCCGTTTTAGTTTCTGGGGGTGTTTCTTCGTGTCGAGATGTCGTTGGCTCTTCACATTGGAATTCATGCTCATCGACGTCTATACCCTGCTCCTCTAAAGCGCTTCTTAGTCTCACCTGCAGCTCCGCTTTAAGCCCTTGTGTTTGCAAATTTAAACGCTCAAGCTTCTTCTTGAGCTGCTCTAATCTCAGCTTTTCAAATTTAACCATTGTTTATTACAGATACACAATCCCACTTCTGACACCAATTGTTACGAAATTGCCCTCTTGACAATTTACTCTGTTACAAAATTGCCCTCCTGACAATTCCTCTAATTCTCTGTACTCGGACTCGTACCGCTGGATTGTGTAGTAATCAAACAATCGCTGGTTAAATTAAAATAATTAGCTTTATTTAATTATTGTTATTTACACATTTAATATTAGGCTTAAAGTTTACTTAGTTATTATTTGCACTTTATTTCACAAACCATTAGTCACTTTATTTAATAAGTAATTTCATCACTTTATTTAATAATGAATTTCATCACTTTGCAAAATTACAAATACTGCTAATACTGCTGCTTAGATTAAAATGCCTGATGTATACACTTTTACGATCTCTGATCTACTGTCCTCGACTTTGAACAGTCTTGTCGCTTTTATAGTTTTCGAATGGTTGGTGTAGAAACTTCCACGCTATTCTCGTATATTCTAGAAGCTTCTATCCTCTTCGACAGAAGTCGAGAATATTCTTTTTGATATTACCGACAGATGGTTCTTGAATAAGCTTTTATTCGAATAGTTCGCATCTTGACTCACAGGGGGCACTCATTCTCCAACTCAGATGGGATCCTGAAAGTATGCAATCACATTCACTGTGCTATCACGTTTCAATATACACAGCCATGTATATCAAAGGTATAATAAATGCGCCAATAAAAATTGAACAATATACGCAATTAAAAATAAAATTTGCAGAAAATGAATTAGTACATAAGTTTCATATAATAGATGAGAACATAAACATGATAGCAGACGGAATTTTAGGCCGTAATTTCCTGATCAAATACAATTGCAAGATGCGTTTTAACCATACAAACAGCAGATTCAACAGAAGACATTCCAATGGAAGTTACCTTGCCATTAAATATATCGAATTTAGCAATCCCAAAAAGGTCAGAAATCTTTGCCAACATAAAAGTAGATATACATGAAGATAGTTTGGTTCTTGAAGGTGAAATAAAAAATGGGATAATGATAGGAAACTAACTAATAACAACAGTAGGAGAGAAAAACATAAAAATAATAAACACTACAGATAAAGATGTACATCTACCGACTTGCCGCATATTGACACACCACCCGTTAAAATATTTTCGAATGCTGAATTTTGAAACCACACAAGGATCAATTTTAAAAGATGATATAAATACAGATGGATTAGATGAACATGCTAAAGAAGAGGTATTGAAGATATGTAACAAGTATAAAAACCTTTTTCATACAAAAGGTAGCAGACTCACAACCAACAATTTTTACAAACAACACCTAGATTTGATAGATAAAACACCTGAATACAGTAAAAACTATAGACGACCGCATACTCAAATAGGAGCAATAGAGCACCAAGTACAAGAACTACTAGATGAAGACATAGTGGAGCTATCATTCAGTCCACACAACTCACCACTACTAATAGTACCAAAGAAAACAAATGATGGAACAGCAAAATGGTGACTCGGTGTTGATTTCCGATCTCTAAACAAAAAAATTATAAACGACAAATTCCCACTCACACGTTTGGAAGACGTATTAGACAAACTGCGAAGAGCAAAACATTTCTCTACCTTAGATGTGAGTAGCTCTTTCCATCAGATACTAGAACCACTAGAAACAACTTCCCGTCCCCTAACAGATTTTTCTACACAATCGGAATATTATCATTTAAACGTTTACCATTCGGACTCAAAATAGCAACCAATAGTTTTCAACGAATGCTATCAATTGCACTAAGTGGACTCCAAGAATCAGCTTTTCTTTATGTTGAGGACAGTATAGTCTTTGGTTCGAGTCTAAGAAATAAAAATATAAATCTAGAAAAAGTACTCAATAAACTGAAGAAATGTAACTTAAAACTGAGTGCTAGCAAATGTGAAATTATAAAAACTGAAGTAATTTACTTATGGCACCTCATAACATCCGAATGAGCAACAACGGACCCATCAAAGCACAAAGTAATTGAAAACTATCCGAAACTAAAAATGTTGATGAGACACGAAGATTTGTCGAATTTTAGAACTACTATAGGAAGTTTATAAAAGACTTTGCTGAGATAGCTCGACCACTAAATCAATTATTAAATAAATCACAATTATTCGTTTTGAATGAAAATTGTGACAAAGCATTCAACACATTTAAAGAAAAACTAATATCTCCACAAATATTAGCTTATCCAGATTTTAATCAACCATTCATTCTGACAACAGATGCCATCACAAACTGCACTAGGCGCACTACTATCACAAGGGGAACCAGGCACAGACCAATTGCATACGCCAGCAAGACACTAAATAAACATGAACTAAACAAACCTATCATAGGAAAATAACTACTTGGGCATAAACTGGGGAATAAACTATTTCAGACCATATCTATATGGCCGAAAATTCACAGTATACACTGACCACAGACCTCTTGTCAGCCTATTCTCACATAAGAATCCATCATCAAAACTAAGAAGAATACGCCTAGACCTAATGGATTACGATTTCGATCTAATTTTTAAGCAAGGAAAAGTGAACAGAAATGGTGGTGCACTTTCAAGAATACACATCGATACCCAAAAATTAATAAATATGATACCAAAAGAAGCAGAAATAAATGTCATCACTAGAGCGGCTAAGAAAATAATGGATACCGGTAAAAAAGATATAATTATGGCCAATAATGTACAAAAAGATGAAACAACCAGAGAAGTGAAGCCCGATCGCCCTCATATTTGGGAAGCTACATCAATTTCTGATACAAGACGTCTACGAAAATTAAAATTTTACTCAAAAGCATATGCCAATAACATCGAAATATGAATGACTCCAAAAGAAGTACTCATGATATTTCACGATAAATCTTTACCAGAGTTAAAATTGGTTCTGAGGAAGTTAATATCAACAAAGCGAGAAAATAATGTAAAAACGCTAGCGCTAGAAAATAAAGAATATATATATAATGATATAGAGGTTAACCAACTTAAGAATGCATTCAATGAATTAAAAGAAAACAAATATATCACTAACAAAATTCTTAGTAGCAATATCTTTGGAGAACAAACAAGCAATATTGTTAAAATAAAACACGTTGTTACTTATCGTGTGCCAAAGAAGAAGTGAAGTTTTTATTCTCGCATAAGAAGAAAGAGAGAGAATAATTGACAATTGCTTGACATTTGTAAAGTAGGGATGATAAAGTACAATTCTGGAGTTATGAGTAAGTTAGTATATGTACATATTTACAACACCCTCGCTTGTTGGATCTTTAATTAATTTAATTCATTATATAAAACTAATGACTAAAATAAATTTCAAATTCAAAATTCAAGTTTTAAAATAAATCAATTCAATATTAAAAATAAATTAAAATTTAACATAAACCCATATGCTGCGAACAGAAATGATTCTTTTCTTTGGGCACTGCCTTCGTCAAACTATCTGCAACCATTTCAGATGTAGGCACGTACCTAATAGAAACAATCCCCTTTTCAACTGTCTCTCGCAAATGGTGATATTTTATGTCTATGTGTTTGGATCTCGGTCGAAATCCATCAGATTCTGCTAATTTGATAGCGCCTTGGTTGTCGCAGTATAAATTAATGGATGATGTATCACTGCAATCTAGTTCATCTGACAGCTGCTTCAACCATATTGCTTCCTGGATAGCTGACGACATGGCCATATACTCGGCCTCGGTGCTAGATAAGGCAATGGTAGGTTGACGTTTACTTGCCCAAGTAATTGCTGCATTTGACATTTTAAACACATACCCTGTGCACGAACGACGCTTATCGATGTCGGATGCCCAATCAGCATCAGAATATCCATGCAGTTGTGACGAACCATCTGATGAATACTTCAATTTGATTGTGCCCTTGAGATAACGCATGATTCGCTTAACAGCCTTCCAATGAGCGATATTGTAATTTGTATTGAATCTGATTACATCGTTAACTGCAAAAGCAATATCTGGCCGCGTGCATTGTGCGAGATATAGCAAACTGCCCACCGCTTCTTGATAAGGAATCTTTGCCAGCTCACTCTCTTCGACGCTTTCTGACATCATGCTAATCGAAAGTTTTTGGTTATAGTCACTCGGAGTTGAAATTGGTTTACAATCTTCCATATTGAAACGCAATAAAATATCGTTAATATATTTACTCTGGTCTAGTTCGACACCATCAGCATTTTGTGTGATTCGAATACCAATGCAACTTTTTATCGGCCCCATATCTTTCATTTTGAATGATCCATTGAGTGCCTTTTTGATTTGTTTTAACACCTTCGGATCCTTCCAAAACAGAAGTATGTCATCTATGTAGATAGCCAATATAAGTGAACTATTCTCATTAAAATACACACATGGATCTAGTTGCGACTTTGCCAACCCAAATGACTTCAGCACTGCTTCTAGCTTCAAGTTCCACTGTCTTCCAGCTTGTTTTAGCCCATACATTGCTCGATTCAATTTGCACACTAAACTAGAGCCATCGTGGAATCCTTCTGGTTGAACAATATATATTTCTTCTTCGAGTTCTCCTTGCAGAAATGCTGTCACCGCGTCCATCTGGTCAATTTTAAGTTTATTTTTCACAGCCAATGCAATCAAGAAACGAATAGTAGAGTACCGTACCACGGGTGAAAATGTTTCTTTGTAGTCCATTCCATAGACTTGGCTACAGCCCTTTGCGACTAACCGAGCTTTGTGTTTTATTATATTGTTGTCCATGTCACGTTTTGTGGTAAAAACCCATTTAGACTTGATAACTTTTCGTCCCTTTGGCAATTCCATTAGATCCCATGTATTATTCTCCTTCAACGAATTCATTTCGCTTTCCATTGCATCTTTCCATTTTACAGCATCAGCTTTACTCATGGCTTCTTCAAATGTAATAGGATCTAAATCGTTAGCTTTATAAGTTAGATAGCTCACATACTCATCACGTAGAACCGGTTTTGGTATTCTGGCTGTTCCTCGATGAAGTCCATGTTGTTCAACCATTACTGACTCATCAGGAACATATGTTGGATCATTGACATCAGACTCTTCACACAACTCCTCTTCACTATTGCTCTGCTGATGCTGGAATGTTGTTACTGGCGATGGTTTCATAGGCTCTATTTCTCTCTGTTGGTCAATTGCCCTCACTTGATCTGGTATTTCTTCTTCAAAATCAACATTGATTACTGCTGGCTCCGTTTTCTCGTGAAAAATGACGTCACGGCTTACTACTAACTACTACAAAAACTCTAAGATGTCCAACATCAACTTTGGTGCCAGTCCATGCCTCCTCCGGTGTCTTATCTTTTAATGCTGAGCAAGCTGATCGATTTATTAAATATGACGCCATGTTAACTGCTTCCGCCCAATATTCATCACTAAGCCCAGCATCAAATAACATGCATTTTGCGCGTCCAATAATAGTGCGATTCATGCGATCTGCTGTGCCATTTTGTTCCGGGGTGTACACATTCGTTAGTTGGTGTTGAATGCCCTTGGCACGACAAAATCTATCAAATTGGCGCGAACAATTCTCACTGCCATTGCCTGTTTGCTTTTCAACAAAGGCTTGAAATTCCATAAAAATATCCAAGACGGAAGATTTTTCTATTAAAAAGTAGACAAACACCTTTTTTGAGTAATCATCAATAAATGTCAACAGATATTTTGCGCCCCCAATCGATTTCGTCTCCATCGGTCCAACTAAATCGGAATGTATATTTTCCAGCAACTCCTTTGTGTAACTGTGGTTTGTTTTAAATGTCTCCCGAGATTGCTTTCCTTCAGCACATACCTCACAATTCTGCAATCCAATTTTTTTATTTGAAAAATTTATCCCAGTCACAATTCCATCACGCATCCTGCATAAGCTGCCATAATTCAGATGACCAAATCTTCGATGCCATATAATTGCGTCGCTTTCTTCTTTTCGGGATAACATACACGCACCACCAGATGTTTTCAGCTTGTAAATTCCATTTTCTGGTTACAGTGTGTCACTTCAATCAAATTTTGATCATAGATTGAGCACCCACTTATATTAAAAACCAGCGTATTGCCTTTTTGTACTGTTTTGAAAACTGATAATAAATTCGCCGACAATTCAGGTACATGCATACGTTTGAGACATCTACTTCATCATCGCCCAATAACAATTTTGATCTGCCTTCACAAGTCACTTTCATTTTTGCATCATTTGCCGTCAAAATCTCTTTAACACTTGAAGCACTGCGAGCAAAGAGCAATTTTTCATTTGGCGTCATATGACTCGACGCGCCACTGTCTATATACCATTCGTCTGTGTGTGTATTTGTTGCCGCTCTCACTGTAAATGCTCTGTTAGCAAATTCGGACTTGTGGTTGTTGCCTTGCGTTTTGCTATGTTCTTTATGCTCCTTTTTCTTGCATTTTGCACTCACATGACCCCGGCCCCCGCATGAGTAACATTTGATAGAACGACGGTTATTTGGTTTTCTTGTGTTTTGCTTATTCCCACGCTTCCCAAGAAACGCACTATTGTTTTTGTTGTCACAAGAGTACTGTGTGTCCAACAGTTTCATCTTTATGTCATCAGCATTAATTTTTTCACTTGCTTCGAAGCTCAGAATTAACGGCTTGTATCCTTCCGTTAATCCTGCAAGAATAATAGCTGCCAGCTAATCATCATTAATATTAAAACCGATTCAATTTAGTTTATTAGCCGTTTTCATAATTTGATCGATGTATGTTTGCATACTTTCACTTTCTTCAAGACGAATTGAAATTAAAATGCGCAGCAACCCAATTTTTCTCATCAACCCGCGATCTTCATAAATGTTTTGAAGTTTAGTCCAAATTTCAAATGCCGTTTTACATGTTCTTATGTGAACAAACAACCCCGGCTCCACACTCAGCGCTAACATGTTTTTTGCTGTGCTTAATTTGTCCGGCAACTTCTCTTTGCAAACGCGTGGATCGTCAGAAGATGGCAGAATGCAATCACCTAATTTCTTTAACTCCAAGAGATTTTCCATTGCAAATGCTCAATTGTGGAAATTTTCACCACCTTTCAGCTTCTCAATCCCAAAGTCCGATTTCGTTGCATCAGCCATTGTTTGTTGTTCTCTATGTATGTATGCAAGAAAAGACGAATTTAATGACCGCGACAAACACAATTAATATGACAAACGTAATTAATACGACTAGCGCGCAACAAATCCACTAATGCAAAAAAAACTATTAAAATTTAATTAATATTATGGCCTGGGCCCATAACCTGTTAAAATAAAACACGTTGTTACTTATCGTGTGCCAAAGAAGAAGTGAAGTTTTTATTCTCACATAAGAACAAAGAGAGAGAATAATTGACAATTGATTAACATTTATAAAGTAGGGATGATAAAGTACAATTCTGGAGTTATGAGTAAGTTAGTATATGGACATATTTACAACAAATATCAGTGGCGAGAGCAATAGTAGAAGACTTCATACTAAAATATGGATGTTTCAAAACTCTTGAAACATATGAAGGAATGTAATTAGCTAATGAACTACTACAGCAAATTTGCAAAGAATTTCACATCGATAAAATAAAATCAACAGCCTTCCACAATGAAACAATAGGAAAAGTTTAACGAAATCATAGAGTCCTCAATGACTACCTAAGAGCATTACAAGAAGAATATAGCTGGGTAGAATTACTACCCTTCGATACTTATTGTTTTAACACAACACCACACACAACAACAATGTATACACCGTTTGAATTAATATATGGAAAACTACGTACGTTACCATATGATATATACAAAACAGAAACAAATTATGATTCACTTGAAAGCTACCTAGCTGAATTAAAGATTAAATTAAGGCATGCGCATATTCATGCTAAAAACAATATTGACAATTTTAAGGTAAATAATTGTAATAAAAATCAAAATGAATGTAACTTACAAAAGGAGATAAAGCATATTTAAAATTCAGAAATTAGAAAAAATGTATTAAACGATTTAAGGGACATTATAATATTCTAGAAAGAAAATATCCAAATAGCATTATAAAACTAAATGATAAGAGTATAAAAGTACATAATAATAACTTGTTCAAGTCTAGAATAAGGAACTAAAATTGAAATAATTTAAATAATGTTTGTTATCAATTTTAAAAAGATAACAAGCATCATTTTTCCAAAAGTGGGAATGCTGCAAGCAAATGTATTTAGTGCATATGACTATGACCTAAAACAAGCATGTGTTTGCTGCATATAACCATGCCGCAATCAATCTTAAATGAAATATGAAATGCAAGCAGAATGTCTCTGCCGGGCCACACGTCGCCAACAGCGAGCACTGTGAAGCGGTGCTGTCCACTTATGTAATATGAAGCGTCACACTTGCAACGGCAATGTGCGTTTGCAGCCCGAGCCGGTTAAAGACATTGGCATTGACTGTTAAGAACTGTAATATTTAGACACATATGTATGTGTCAATGCACTTTAGATTAATAAATAGCGCTTAATTGCTTGCACATGAGAAATGTATAAATATGTGCAATAAGCAATATTAGTAAATAAGGATTGATTATATTATAGAGATTAGTACAAAAGAGAAAATTGGGTATAAAAGAGCCCTCGAATAAAAGACAGCAAGGACTTCTTGCCAAGACTTAGCACTAACAAGATCTCTTTCATTTAAAGCATTCATTGCTTAAGCTCCAATAGACTTTGTGGCAATAGACCTTGTTGCCTTTGCGGCACGAAATTCTAAATTGCCTCAGTGGCAAGAGGAAGGCCTTTGCGGCCGTATTGAATAGCATGCGCTCTTAAACGCAAACCGAACGTGAGACCAACGAACCACCGTGGTAACCCCCTGGGACAAATGACAGAAGAAGGTTGGAGAGCGTTGGAGATGAAGCTGCTTGAAACACTATTCGCAAAAATGGACGTAGACCCCAGCGCACCCATGCCAGCTTTAGACGAAGCAGGATTGTTTGGCGGCGTCAAAATTATTAAATGCAAAGACAATACTTCTCTACTGTGGGTAAAAGAAGCGATAAAAACGCTTCAACGCCTGTGGGAGGAGGCTTTGCTTGAAATTGTCGATCGCAGCTGCATTCCATCGGTACCGAAGGCGAAGGTACTCATACCGCGAGTGGTGAAAACTGAGGATGCTCTGCTACTCTTACAACGACAGAATCCGGACGTGCCGAAGAGCGACTGGATGGGGTTAAATGTGGCTAAACCAGCGAATACTGAGGGAGTCCAGAATTACATCTTGCAAATCAAAAAGGCTTCAGAAGATATGCTTTATCTACGGTTTGGGAATATGTCGTGAGGTGTTGGGAGCGTGTACCTTCGCCGTGGATTATAACCAAAACACGCTCGAGACTCAGGAGGTGGAAAAAGATCTCGGAAGAGGTCTTGAAAGCCTCCCTGTAGTTATGTACAGGGATGTGGGGAAGGGTTAGCTGTAGGAAGCATCCCATCTCGTGAAGGAGCCGGTGCCGCATGCTGAAGGCTTTTCAAATCAACTTCCACAAAAGTAAACTCGCTTCAGCCGAACTCCTCCTCAATATGGAGGAAGTCGGCTACGATGTGGCTTTAGTCTAGGAACCATTGATAGCCTCGAGTAATGTGGTTTCTGGTCTAAAGTAACAAAATTACAATACCTATATCTCAAGTATGACAAATAAGGTAAGAACTACGATACTGGTGAAGAAAAATACAAATTCTTATATTCATCTTAACCTCTCCACAAACGATCTAACGGTTGTGGCTGTAAAAGCGGCAAGGATGAGCTACTACTGCTCCTTGTCATATGCCCCACGGGGACGCAGCGCCACCGAGTGAACTTCATTGGTTGATGGAACCAGCCAGCAAAAGGAAGCAGGCTCTGGTGGTAGGATCCGAGGCAAACGCGCACCACACGGTATGGGAAAGAGCTGATATAAATGATAGAGGTGAGTCACTACTTAACTTTATTATTCAAAGCAGTCTAGAAGTAGCCAATAGGGGGGAGGAACCAACATACATTGGACCCATAAGAAGAACGTATTAGACTCTATTCAAATGATTGTATTATTGTAGAAGACTGGAGAGTCCTTAGTGCACCATCATTTTCTGACCACAAATATATATATATGAAATAAAAAAAAATTTAAAATACAAACTAAATATCTTTATTGTTAGTATTTGTTTCTAGTTCTATGCTAAACAGTAGTAGCGGTTTTTTTGTTGTCCATTGAGTTATGTTAGTTATTTTTAAAACTTTGTAACCGTTTTAACCAAGCTCATTTTTAATTTCTTCTTGGTCTGCGGAGGGGTGCATAGTGCGAAGAATAACTATGAAACCCCTTTAATTTTTGGGTTTAAATATGTATTGCTTCGTACCTTTTTGCTTTAGCATTTTGATTATTTTTGTGTATGTTTCCGAGTCATTCGATTGAACTCGTTACTGTCTGCAACAGCAGTTAGCGCATTTTTTAACGTCTTTATGCATTCTACGCCTTGTACGTATATAGGGGGTGGTTTGTTTAAACTTTTCTTTCGGACTAGCTGCTTTTTCTTTTTCGGACTCATTTTGATCAACTTGTCCACTGTGCGAGGGTTCAGCAAGTTCGTCATCATCAACGGTCAAAGCAGCAAATTTGTTTTTTCTTTCCGAAGTAGTATCGCTCAACCAGTAGTTTTATAACTTACTTTGGCTGGGGTTTTTTGCAATTTTTTGCTTTTTGTTAGTGTTGGGCGTTCTCTTCGCTTTATCTGTCGTGGGTGAGGTTCGTGCTCTCTTTGGTAGCGATTGCAGTTGACTTACCTGCATGCCTTTTGGCGGAATTTGCACACAGCCAGAAGAACATGTTGATGTCGCAGTTGTAGTCGAGAATGTAGTTGTTGTACCGTACTTACAGAAGACAGATGTTGTTGTTGCTGACGAATTTGTTGTAGTAGTCGCACAATCCACAGCTATACTGGAGCAGGACATTATTGGAGGTTTGCCATGTGCACTCCACGAAGAGCGAACATTAGTGTTAATAGGTTGTTCTGACTCGCTCATGGATCTCGTTCTCTCCCACGGGGGACTCATGGTGATTACCGACTATACTTTGATTATTAGTTTGTTAAAATTTTATTTATTATTATTTTTTCTATATTTTAATCTTATTTATTATTATAAAGTATGTAAAATATCACGAAAAACAAAATTTTGGTGTGGTAACTCTAATCACTTATTATGGCCAGAGTCCACTGTGGCAACACCATACACAACCGGGATTATTTTATTTGTTGTCTCATTCAACTTTTAACTCCTATATGTATATAACAGTTCCTTTTTTTGTTTGATTGGTTATTTATCAATTTTAATAAATTTCAAATTAGTTATTATAAGTATTTAGATTATCTAAACAGAAACTATACACTTTCTTGAAAACTTGCACTTTCGTTTCACGTCTCTTTCGCGGGTTTTGTAAAATTAGTTATTTGGTTTTAAACAACGTCACAAGGGCGCAGCTCATGTGATTACACGTCCGTTTGGTTGCACGACCGTTTTGAATTAATAAGCGCGGATATTCACAAGCAGATGCAAGAGAGGAGGTAAGTGAAATGGTGGAAGATTGGCTAAAAAATGGAATAATAAGGCCATCAAACTCAGAATTTTGCAGTCGGGTAGTTGTCGCGAATAAAAAAGATGGAAGCAAGCGCGTCTGTGTCGATTATCGCGATCTTAACAATCAGGTACAGAAGGATGTATTTCCAGTGCCATTGATGGAGGAAGTGGTTGAATCGTTGGAGAGCGCAAGAATATTTACCACATTGGACCTCGAAAACGTATTTTTCCATGTCCCTATAAGCGAAGAGTCCAAAAAATATACAGCGTTCATTACCAGAGACGGGGTTTTTGAATTTAACAGAGCACCCTTTGGTTTCTGTAATTCTCCAGCTACATACTTACGCTTTATAAATCACGTTTTTTGGAAATTAGTTCGTGAAAACATCATACACACACACACATATATATATATATATATATATATATATATATATATATATATATATATATATATATATATATATATATATATATATATATATATATATATATATGTGTGTGTGTATGATGTTTTCACGAACTAATTTCCAAAAAACGTGATTTATAAAGCGTAAGTATGTAGCTGGAGAATTACAGAAACCAAAGGGTGCTCTGTTAAATTCAAAAACCCCGTCTCTGGTAATGAACGCTGTATATTTTTTGGACTCTTCGCTTATAGGGACATGGAAAAATACGTTTTCGAGGTCCAATGTGGTAAATATTCTTGCGCTCTCCAACGATTCAACCACTTCCTCCATCAATGGCACTGGAAATACATCCTTCTGTACCTGATTGTTAAGATCGCGATAATCGACACAGACGCGCTTGCTTCCATCTTTTTTATTCGCGACAACTACCCGACTGCAAAATTCTGAGTTTGATGGCCTTATTATTCCATTTTTTAGCCAATCTTCCACCATTTCACTTACCTCCTCTCTTGCATCTGCTTGTGAATATCCGCGCTTATTAATTCAAAACGGTCGTGCAACCAAACGGACGTGTAATCACATGAGCTGCGCCCTTGTGACGTTGTTTAAAACCAAATAACTAATTTTACAAAACCCGCGAAAGAGACGTGAAACGAAAGTGCAAGTTTTCAAGAAAGTGTATAGTTTCTGTTTAGATAATCTAAATACTTATAATAACTAATTTGAAATTTATTAAAATTGATAAATAACCAATCAAACAAAAAAAGGAACTGTTATATACATATAGGAGTTAAAAGTTGAATGAGACAACAAATAAAATAATCCCGGTTGTGTATGGTGTTGCCACAGTGGACTCTGGCCATAATAAGTGATTAGAGTTACCACACCAAAATTTTGTTTTTCGTGATATTTTACATACTTTATAATAATAAATAAGATTAAAATATAGAAAAAATAATAATAAATAAAATTTTAACAAACTAATAATCAAAGTATAGTCGGTAATCACCATGAGTCCCCCGTGGGAGAGAACGAGATCCATGAGCGAGTCAGAACAACCTATTAACACTAATGTTCGCTCTTCGTGGAGTGCACATGGCAAACCTCCAATAATGTCCTGCTCCAGTATAGCTGTGGATTGTGCGACTACTACAACAAATTCGTCAGCAACAACAACATCTGTCTTCTGTAAGTACGGTACAACAACTACATTCTCGACTACAACTGCGACATCAACATGTTCTTCTGGCTGTGTGCAAATTCCGCCAAAAGGCATGCAGGTAAGTCAACTGCAATCGCTACCAAAGAGAGCACGAACCTCACCCACGACAGATAAAGCGAAGAGAACGCCCAACACTAACAAAAAGCAAAAAATTGCAAAAAACCCCAGCCAAAGTAAGTTATAAAACTACTGGTTGAGCGATACTACTTCGGAAAGAAAAAACAAATTTGCTGCTTTGACCGTTGATGATGACGAACTTGCTGAACCCTCGCACAGTGGACAAGTTGATCAAAATGAGTCCGAAAAAGAAAAAGCAGCTAGTCCGAAAGAAAAGTTTAAACAAACCACCCCCTATATACGTACAAGGCGTAGAATGCATAAAGACGTTAAAAAATGCGCTAACTGCTGTTGCAGACAGTAACGAGTTCAATCGAATGATTCGGAAACATACACAAAAATAATCAAAATGCTAAAGCAAAAAGGTACGAAGCAGTACATATTTAAACCCAAAAATGAAAGGGGTTTCATAGTTATTCTTCGCACTATGCACCCCTCCGCAGACCAAGAAGAAATTAAAAATGAGCTTGGTTAAAACGGTTACAAAGTTTTAAAAATAACTAACATAACTCAATGGACAACAAAAAAACCGCTACTACTGTTTAGCATAGAACTAGAAACAAATACTAACAATAAAGATATTTAGTTTTTATTTTAAATTTTTTTTTATTTCATATATATATATTTGTGGTCAGAAAATGATGGTGCACTAAGGACTCTCCAGTCTTCTACAATAATACAATCATTTGAATAGAGTCTAATACGTTCTTCTTATGGGTCCAATGTATGTTGGTTCCTCCCCCCTATTGGCTACTTCTAGACTGCTTTGAATAATAAAGTTAAGTAGTGACTCACCTCTATCATTTATATCAGCTCTTTCCCATACCGTGTGGTGCGCGTTTGCCTCGGATCCTACCACCAGAGCCTGCTTCCTTTTGCTGGCTGGTTCCATCAACCAATGAAGTTCACTCGGTGGCGCTGCGTCCCCGTGGGGCATATGACAAGGAGCAGTAGTAGCTCATCCTTGCCGCTTTTACAGCCACAACCGTTAGATCGTTTGTGGAGAGGTTAAGATGAATATAAGAATTTGTATTTTTCTTCACCAGTATCGTAGTTCTTACCTTATTTGTCATACTTGAGATATAGGTATTGTAATTTTGTTACTTTAGACCAGAAACCACATTACCCGAGGCTATCAATGGTTCCTAGACTAAAGCCACATCGTAGCCGACTTCCTCCATATTGAGGAGGAGTTCGGCTGAAGCGAGTTTACTTTTGTGGAAGTTGATTTGAAAAGCCTTCAGCATGCGGCACCGGCTCCTTCACGAGATGGGATGCTTCCTACAGCTAACCCTTCCCCACATCCCTGTACATAACTACAGGGAGGCTTTCAAGACCTCTTCCGAGATCTTTTTCCACCTCCTGAGTCTCGAGCGTGTTTTGGTTATAATCCACGGCGAAGGTACACGCTCCCAACACCTCACGACATATTCCCAAACCGTAGATAAAGCATATCTTCTGAAGCCTTTTTGATTTGCAAGATGTAATTCTGGACTCCCTCAGTATTCGCTGGTTTAGCCACATTTAACCCCATCCAGTCGCTCTTCGGCACGTCCGGATTCTGTCGTTGTAAGAGTAGCAGAGCATCCTCAGTTTTCACCACTCGCGGTATGAGTACCTTCGCCTTCGGTACCGATGGAATGCAGCTGCGATCGACAATTTCAAGCAAAGCCTCCTCCCACAGGCGTTGAAGCGTTTTTATCGCTTCTTTTACCCACAGTAGAGAAGTATTGTCTTTGCATTTAATGATTTTGACGCCGCCAAACAATCCTGCTTCGTCTAAAGCTGGCATGGGTGCGCTGGGGTCTACGTCCATTTTTGCGAATAGTGTTTCAAGCAGCTTCATCTCCAACGCTCTCCAACCTTCTTCTGTCATTTGTCCCAGGGGGTTACCACGGTGGTTCGTTGGTCTCACGTTCGGTTTGCGTTTAAGAGCGCATGCTATTCAATACGGCCGCAAAGGCCTTCCTCTTGCCACTGAGGCAATTTAGAATTTCGTGCCGCAAAGGCAACAAGGTCTATTGCCACAAAGTCTATTGGAGCTTAAGCAATGAATGCTTTAAATGAAAGAGATCTTGTTAGTGCTAAGTCTTGGCAAGAAGTCCTTGCTGTCTTTTATTCGAGGGCTCTTTTATACCCAATTTTCTCTTTTGTACTAATCTCTATAATATAATCAATCCTTATTTACTAATATTGCTTATTGCACATATTTATACATTTCTCATGTGCAAGCAATTAAGCGCTATTTATTAATCTAAAGTGCATTGACACATACATATGTGTCTAAATATTACAGTTCTTAACAGTCAATGCCAATGTCTTTAACCGGCTCGGGCTGCAAACGCACATTGCCGTTGCAAGTGTGACGCTTCATATTACATAAGTGGACAGCACCGCTTCACAGTGCTCGCTGTTGGCGACGTGTGGCCCGGCAGAGACATTCTGCTTGCATTTCATATTTCATTTAAGATTGATTGCGGCATGGTTATATGCAGCAAACACATGCTTGTTTTAGGTCATAGTCATATGCACTAAATACATTTGCTTGCAGCATTCCCACTTTTGGAAAAATGATGCTTGTTATCTTTTTAAAATTGATAACAAACATTATTTAAATTATTTCAATTTTAGTTCCTTATTCTAGACTTGATCAAGTTATTATTATGTACTTTTATACTCTTATCATTTAGTTTTATAATGCTATTTGGATATTTTCTTTCTAGAATATTATAATGTCCCTTAAATCGTTTAATACATTTTTTCTAATTTCTGAATTTTAAATATGCTTTATCTCCTTTTGTAAGTTACATTCATTTTGATTTTTATTACAATTATTTACCTTAAAATTGTCAATATTGTTTTTAGCATGAATATGCGCATGCCTTAATTTAATCTTTAATTCAGCTAGGTAGCTTTCAAGTGAATCATAATTTGTTTCTGTTTTGTATATATCATATGGTAACGTACGTAGTTTTCCATATATTAATTCAAACGGTGTATACATTGTTGTTGTGTGTGGTGTTGTGTTAAAACAATAAGTATCGAAGGGTAGTAATTCTACCCAGCTATATTCTTCTTGTAATGCTCTTAGGTAGTCATTGAGGACTCTATGATTTCGTTAAACTTTTCCTATTGTTTCATTGTGGAAGGCTGTTGATTTTATTTTATCGATGTGAAATTCTTTGCAAATTTGCTGTAGTAGTTCATTAGCTAATTACATTCCTTCATATGTTTCAAGAGTTTTGAAACATCCATATTTTAGTATGAAGTCTTCTACTATTGCTCTCGCCACTGATATTTGTTGTAAATATGTCCATATACTAACTTACTCATAACTCCAGAATTGTACTTTATCATCCCTACTTTATAAATGTCAATCAATTGTCAATTATTCTCTCTCTTTGTTCTTATGTGAGAATAAAAACTTCACTTCTTCTTTGGCACACGATGTTTTATTTTAACAGGTTATGGGCCCAGGCCATAATATTAATTAAATTTTAATAGTTTTTTTTGCATTAGTGGATTTGTTGCGCGCTAGTCGTATTAATTACGTTTGTCATATTAATTGTGTTTGTCGCGGTCATTAAATTCGTCTTTTCTTGCATACATACATAGAGAACAACAAACAATGGCTGATGCAACGAAATCGGACTTTGGGATTGAGAAGCTGAAAGGTGGTGAAAATTTCCACAATTGAGCATTTGCAATGGAAAATCTCTTGGAGTTAAAGAAATTAGGTGATTGCATTCTGCCATCTTCTGACGATCCACGCGTTTGCAAAGAGAAGTTGCCGGACAAATTAAGCACAGCAAAAAACATGTTAGCGCTGAGTGTGGAGCCGGGGTTGTTTGTTCACATAAGAACATGTAAAACGGCATTTGAAATTTGGACTAAACTTCAAAACATTTATGAAGATCGCGGGTTGATGAGAAAAATTGGGTTGCTGCGCACTTTAATTTCAATTCGTCTTGAAGAAAGTGAAAGTATGCAAACATACATCGATCAAATTATGAAAACGGCTAATAAACTAAATTGAATCGGTTTTAATATTAATGATGATTAGCTGGCAGCTATTATTCTTGCAGGATTAACGGAAGGATACAAGCCGTTAATTCTGAGCTTCGAAGCAAGTGAAAAAATTAATGCTGATGACATAAAGATGAAACTGTTGGACACACAGTACTCTTGTGACAACAAAAACAATAGTGCGTTTCTTGGGAAGCGTGGGAATAAGCAAAACACAAGAAAACCAAATAACCGTCGTTCTATCAAATGTTACTCATGCGGGGGCCGGGGTCATGTGAGTGCAAAATGCAAGAAAAAGGAGCATAAAGAACATAGCAAAACGCAAGGCAACAACCACAAGTCCGAATTTGCTAACAGAGCATTTACAGTGAGAGCGGCAACAAATACACACACAGACGAATGGTATATAGACAGTGGCGCGTCGAGTCATATGACGCCAAATGAAAAATTGCTCTTTGCTCGCAGTGCTTCAAGTGTTAAAGAGATTTTGACGGCAAATGATGCAAAAATGAAAGTGACTTGTGAAGGCAGATCAAAATTGTTATTGGGCGATGATGAAGTAGATGTCTCAAACGTATGCATGTACCTGAATTGTCGGCGAATTTATTATCAGTTTTCAAAACAGTACAAAAAGGCAATACGCTGGTTTTTAATAAAAGTGGGTGCTCAATCTATGATCAAAATTTGATTGAAGTGACACACTGTAACCAGAAAATGGAATTTACAAGCTGAAAACATCTGGTGGTGCGTGTATGTTATCCCGAAAAGAAGAAAGCGACGCAATTATATGGCATCGAAGATTTGGTCATCTGAATTATGGCAGCTTATGCAGGATGCGTGATGGAATTGTGACTGGGATAAATTTTTCAAATAAAAAAATTGGATTGCAGAATTGTGAGGTATGTGCTGAAGGAAAGCAATCTCGGGAGACATTTAAAACAAACCACAGTTACACAAAGGAGTTGCTGGAAAATATACATTCCGATTTAGTTGGACCGAAGGAGACGAAATCGATTGGGGGCGCAAAATATCTGTTGACATTTATTGATGATTACTCAAAAAAGGTGTTTGTCTACTTTTTAATAGAAAAATCTTCCGTCTTGGATATTTTTATGGAATTTCAAGCCTTTGTTGAAAAGCAAACAGGCAATGGCAGTGAGAATTGTTCGCGCCAATTTGATAGATTTTGTCGTGCCAAGGGCATTCAACACCAACTAACGAATGTGTACACCCCGGAACAAAATGGCACAGCAGATCGCATGAATCGCACTATTATTGAACGCGCAAAATGCATGTTATTGGATGCTGGGCTTAGTGATGAATATTGGGCGGAAGCAGTTAACATGGCGTCATATTTAATAAATCGATCAGCTTGCTCAGCATTAAAAGATAAGACACCGGAGGAGGCATGGACTGGCACCAAAGTTGATGTTGGACATCTTAGAGTTTTTGTAGTAGTTAGTAGTAAGCCGTGACGTCATTTTTCACGAGAAAACGGAGCCAGCAGTAATCAATGTTGATTTTGAAGAAGAAATACCAGATCAAGTGAGGGCAATTGACCAACAGAGAGAAATAGAGCCTATGAAACCATCGCCAGTAACAACATTCCAGCATCAGCAGAGCAACAGTGAAGAGGAGTTGTGTGAAGAGTCTGATGTCAATGATCCAACATATGTTCCTGATGAGTCAGTAATGGTTGAACAACATGGACTTCATCGAGGAACAGCCAGAATACCAAAACCGGTTCTACGTGATGAGTATGTGAGCTATCTAACTTATAAAGCTAACGATTTAGATCCTATTACATTTGAAGAAGCTATGAGTAAAGCTGATGCTGTAAAATGGAAAGATGCAATGGAAAGCGAAATGAATTCGTTGAAGGAGAATAATACATGGGATCTAATGGAATTGCCAAAGGGACGAAAAGTTATCAAGTCTAAATGGGTTTTTACCACAAAACGTGACATGGACAACAATATAATAAAACACAAAGCTCGGTTAGTCGCAAAGGGCTGTAGCCAAGTCTATGGAATGGACTACAAAGAAACATTTTCACCCGTGGTACGGTACTCTACTATTCGTTTCTTGATTGCATTGGCTGTGAAAAATAAACTTAAAATTGACCAGATGGACGCGGTGACAGCATTTCTGCAAGGAGAACTCGAAGAAGAAATATATATTGTTCAACCAGAAGGATTCCACGATGGCTCTAGTTTAGTGTGCAAATTGAATCGAGCAATGTATGGGCTAAAACAAGCTGGAAGACAGTGGAACTTGAAGCTAGAAGCAGTGCTGAAGTCATTTGGGTTGGCAAAGTCGCAACTAGATCCATGTGTGTATTTTAATGAGAATAGTTCACTTATATTGGCTATCTACATAGATGACATACTTCTGTTTTGGAAGGATCCGAAGGTGTTAAAACAAATCAAAAAGGCACTCAATGGATCATTCAAAATGAAAGATATGGGGCCGATAAAAAGTTGCATTGGTATTCGAATCACACAAAATGCTGATGGTGTCGAACTAGACCAGAGTAAATATATTAACGATATTTTATTGCGTTTCAATATGGAAGATTGTAAACCAATTTCAACTCCGAGTGACTATAACCAAAAACTTTCGATTAGCATGATGTCAGAAAGCGTCGAAGAGAGTGAGCTGGCAAAGATTCCTTATCAAGAAGCGGTGGGCAGTTTGCTATATCTCGCACAATGCACGCGGCCAGATATTGCTTTTGCAGTTAACGATGTAATCAGATTCAATACAAATTACAATATCGCTCATTGGAAGGCTGTTAAGCGAATCATGCGTTATCTCAAGGGCACAATCAAATTGAAGTATTCATCAGATGGTTCGTCACAACTGCATGGATATTCTGATGCTGATTGGGCATCCGACATCGATAAGCGTCGTTCGTGCACAGGGTATGTGTTTAAAATGTCAAATGCAGCAATTACTTGGGCAAGTAAACGTCAACCTACCATTGCCTTATCTAGCACCGAGGCCGAGTATATGGCCATGTCGTCAGCTATCCAGGAAGCAATATGGTTGAAGCAGCTGTCAGATGAACTAGATTGCAGTGATACATCATCCATTAATTTATACTGCGACAACCAAGGCGCTATCAAATTAGCAGAATCTGATGGATTTCGACCGAGATCCAAACACATAGACATAAAATATCACCATTTGCGAGAGACAGTTGAAAAGGGGATTGTTTCTATTAGGTACGTGCCTACATCTGAAATGGTTGCAGATAGTTTGACGAAGGCAGTGCCCAAAGAAAAGAATCATTTCTGTTCGCAGCATATGGGTTTATGTTAAATTTTAATTTATTTTTAATATTGAATTGATTTATTTTAAAACTTGAATTTTGAATTTGAAATTTATTTTAGTCATTAGTTTTATATAATGAATTAAATTAATTAAAGATCCAACAAGCGAGGGTGTTGTAAATATGTACATATACTAACTTACTCATAACTCCAGAATTGTACTTTATCATCCCTACTTTACAAATGTCAAGCAATTGTCAATTATTCTCTCTCTTTCTTCTTATGCGAGAATAAAAACTTCACTTCTTCTTTGGCACACGATAAGTAACAACGTGTTTTATTTTAACAATATTGCTTGTTTGTTCTCCAAAGATATTGCTACTAAGAATTTTGTTAGTGATATATTTGTTTTCTTTTAATTCATTGAATGCATTCTTAAGTTGGTTAACCTCTATATCATTATATATATATTCTTTATTTTCTAGCGCTAGCGTTTTTACATTATTTTCTCGCTTTGTTGATATTAACTTCCTCAGAACCAATTTTAACTCTGGTAAAGATTTATCGTGAAATATCATGAGTACTTCTTTTGGAGTCATTCATATTTCGATGTTATTGGCATATGCTTTTGAGTAAAATTTTAATTTTCGTAGACGTCTTGTATCAGAAATTGATGTAGCTTCCCAAATATGAGGGCGATCGGGCTTCACTTCTCTGGTTGTTTCATCTTTTTGTACATTATTGGCCATAATTATATCTTTTTTACCGGTATCCATTATTTTCTTAGCCGCTCTAGTGATGACATTTATTTCTGCTTCTTTTGGTATCATATTTATTAATTTTTGGGTATCGATGTGTATTCTTGAAAGTGCACCACCATTTCTGTTCACTTTTCCTTGCTTAAAAATTAGATCGAAATCGTAATCCATTAGGTCTAGGCGTATTCTTCTTAGTTTTGATGATGGATTCTTATGTGAGAATAGGCTGACAAGAGGTCTGTGGTCAGTGTATACTGTGAATTTTCGGCCATATAGATATGGTCTGAAATAGTTTATTCCCCAGTTTATGCCCAAGTAGTTATTTTCCTATGATAGGTTTGTTTAGTTCATGTTTATTTAGTGTCTTGCTGGCGTATGCAATTGGTCTGTGCCTGGTTCCCCTTGTGATAGTAGTGCGCCTAGTGCAGTTTGTGATGGCATCTGTTGTCAGAATGAATGGTTGATTAAAATCTGGATAAGCTAATATTTGTGGAGATATTAGTTTTTCTTTAAATGTGTTGAATGCTTTGTCACAATTTTCATTCAAAACGAATAATTGTGATTTATTTAATAATTGATTTAGTGGTCGAGCTATCTCAGCAAAGTCTTTTATAAACTTCCTATAGTAGTTCTAAAATTCTACAAATCTTCGTGTCTCATCAACATTTTTAGTTTCGGATAGTTTTCAATTACTTTGTGCTTTGATGGGTCCGTTGTTGCTCATTCGGATGTTATGAGGTGCCATAAGTAAATTACTTCAGTTTTTATAATTTCACATTTGCTAGCACTCAGTTTTAAGTTACATTTCTTCAGTTTATTGAGTACTTTTTCTAGATTTATATTTTTATTTCTTAGACTCGAACCAAAGACTATACTGTCCTCAACATAAAGAAAAGCTGATTCTTGGAGTCCACTTAGTGCAATTGATAGCATTCGTTGAAAACTATTGGTTGCTATTTTGAGTCCGAATGGTAAACGTTTAAATGATAATATTCCGATTGTGTAGAAAAATCTGTTAGGGGACGGGAAGTTGTTTCTAGTGGTTCTAGTATCTGATGGAAAGAGCTACTCACATCTAAGGTAGAGAAATGTTTTGCTTTTCGCAGTTTGTCTAATACGTCTTCCAAACGTGTGAGTGGGAATTTGTCGTTTATAATTTTTTTGTTTAGAGATCGGAAATCAACACCGAGTCACCATTTTGCTGTTCCATCATTTGTTTTCTTTGGTACTATTAGTAGTGGTGAGTTGTGTGGACTGAATGATAGCTCCACTATGTCTTCATCTAGTAGTTCTTGTACTTGGTGCTCTATTGCTCCTATTTGAGTATGCGGTCGTCTATAGTTTTTAATGTATTCAGGTGTTTTATCTATCAAATCTAGGTGTTGTTTGTAAAAATTGTTGGTTGTGAGTCTGCTACCTTTTGTATGAAAAAGGTTTTTATACTTGTTACATATCTTCAATACCTATTCTTTAGCATGTTCATCTAATCCATCTGTATTTATATCATCTTTTAAAATTGATCCTTGTGTGGTTTCAAAATTCAGCATTCGAAAATATTTTAGCGGGTGTGTCAATATGCGGCAAGTCGGTAGATGTACATCTTTATCTGTAGTGTTTATTATTTTTATGTTTTTCTCTCCTACTGTTGTTATTAGTTAGTTTCCTATCATTATCCCATTTTTTATTTCACCTTCAAGAACCAAACTATCTTCATGTATATCTACTTTTATGTTGGCAAAGATTTCTGACCTTTTTGGGATTGCTAAATTCGATATATTTAATGGCAAGGTAACTTCCATTGGAATGTCTTCTGTTGAATCTGCTGTTTGTATGGTTAAAACGCATCTTGCAATTGTATTTGATCAGGAAATTACGGCCTAAAATTCCGTCTGCTATCATGTTTATGTTCTCATCTATTATATGAAACTTATGTACTAATTCATTTTCTGCAAATTTTATTTTTAATTGCGTATATTGTTCAATTTTTATTGGCGCATTTATTATACCTTTGATATACATGGCTGTGTATATTGAAACGTGATAGCACAGTGAATGTGATTGCATACTTTCAGGATCCCATCTGAGTTGGAGAATGAGTGCCCCCTGTGAGTCAAGATGCGAACTATTCGAATAAAAGCTTATTCAAGAACCATCTGTCGGTAATATCAAAAAGAATATTCTCGACTTCTGTCGAAGAGGATAGAAGCTTCTAGAATATACGAGAATAGCGTGGAAGTTTCTACACCAACCATTCGAAAACTATAAAAGCGACAAGACTGTTCAAAGTCGAGGACAGTAGATCAGAGATCGTAAAAGTGTATACATCAGGCATTTTAATCTAAGCAGCAGTATTAGCAGTATTTGTAATTTTGCAAAGTGATGAAATTCATTATTAAATAAAGTGATGAAATTACTTATTAAATAAAGTGACTAATGGTTTGTGAAATAAAGTGCAAATAATAACTAAGTAAACTTTAAGCCTAATATTAAATGTGTAAATAACAATAATTAAATAAAGCTAATTATTTTAATTTAACCAGCGATTGTTTGATTACTACACAATCCAGCGGTACGAGTCCGAGTACAGAGAATTAGAGGAATTGTCAGGAGGGCAATTTTGTAACAGAGTAAATTGTCAAGAGGGCAATTTCGTAACAATTGGTGTCAGAAGTGGGATTGTGTATCTGTAATAAACAATGGTTAAATTTGAAAAGCTGAGATTAGAGCAGCTCAAGAAGGAGCTTGAGCGTTTAAATTTGCAAACACAAGGGCTTAAAGCGGAGCTGCAGGTGAGACTAAGAAGCGCTTTAGAGGAGCAGGGTATAGACGTCGATGAGCATGAATTCCAATGTGAAGAGCCAACGACATCTCGACACGAAGAAACACCCCCAGAAACTAAAACGGGTAACTTTGACATGAGCGTACTCATCGGGGTAATGCAATCCTTCAAACAGGATATGCAGCAGAGAGATGAGAAGATGCAGCAGCAGTTACAACAAAATTCTCAAGCTGTCAAGGAACAATTAGCACAAAATGCTGAAACCCTGAAGCAAGCAGTCGATGAGAGGATACAGGAGCAATTACAACAAAATGCTCAAGCTGTCAGAGAGGATGTTAAAGAACAGTTACAGCAGAGTGAAATACGACTTGCTCTACTAGCGGAACAAAACTCACAGCAGATGAAAGAAATGTCCGAGATGGTAGACAGGAAGGTTTGTGAAATTGAGACACGGCAGTAATCGTTCGAAAAATCTGTAGAACAAAAATTCATTGCGAACGACCAAAAGCAGAACGAATTAGAGCAAAGAATTCACCTAATACAGAAAGGTGCATTGCCTGTGCCAGCTTTATCCTCAATAAAACTGAAGCCTCCTACCTATGATGGAACCACGACATTTAGCGTGTTCAGAATGCAGTTTGAGACTACCGCTAGCACAAATGGTTGGAGTGCTCGCGAAAAAGTTGCTGCATTAACCGTTTCATTGAAAGGTGCTGCCGCTGATGTGCTTCAAATTATCTCAGAAAGTGAGCGAGACTGCTATGAAAGCTTGATGAATGCCGTTCAGCGCAAGTATGGTAGTGAACATCGCAAGCAGATGTACCAAGTAGAGCTACGAACACGTGTACAAAAGAGTGGTGAGTCTCTTCAACAGTTTGCGGCGGAAGTGGAGCGTTTGGCTCATCTTGCCTACCCAGGAGAGATCACTGAGAGGTGTATGATGGACACCTTCGTATATGGCATTCGCGATGCGGAGATACAGCGTTCTGCAATAACTAATCCGAAAGCTACATATATGGAGACAGTAGCTAGCGCTTTAACTTCAGAGACAGTAGCCTTGGTGTGCCAGCCAGTATACAGAGCCCGTCAGGTACAAGTTGAAAGCGGCCAAAGTTTCACGGGAAAATGCTTCACCTGCGGAGAGGTCGGACACATGGCCCGTAATTGCCAATCGAGACGGAAACGTTCTAGATCACGCTCACCGGTAAGACCCCCAAAGCAAGTCAGATTCCAAAGTAGGGAACCAGAAAACGTTGAAAAGCCGTCGACAAACTAGATGGAGTCAGTCTCGAGGGGCTTGATCTGACTCCCACAACATGTAGCCCCAGAATCTTCGTTTCTCAGATGGCACGGAAAATCAACAGCCTAACTGTCGACAGCGTAGTAAATGGAAGAAAAATCGTGGTCACATTGGATACGGGTGCCTCACATTCCATAATTAGAAGGGATCTCGTTCGGGGAATCGAGCCGCTTCTGGGAATAAGATTGCGTACGGCAACTGGAGATGATGCACCGATACTGGGAAAAGTTACACGGAAAATAACTATCGGCACCACAACAGTGACGCACGAGTTTGTAGTTGCGGATATTGTGGACGAATTAATCTTAGGTGTGGATTTTATGATTCGGAATGGATTCACCCCAGATTTGAAAAGCCGAATGTTGAAGTATGCGAACACCGAAATACCATTATCCGTTGGTGAGGATAAGTATGGAGGTATCCGTCAAGCCATTGTATCGCGGCGGACAAAAATCCCAGCAAAGTCAGAGGCAGTCATATGGGCCAAAATGGACGGAGATGTGGAGAAGAACAAGTTGTGGGTTGTGGAGACGGATGAAAAATTTGTACTGGATGACATCATCATTGGAAAAACCCTCGTAGAAGAACAGCAGAACAGAATAGTGCCAGTAAGAGTGGTCAATCTTGCAAATTCCGCTAAAACCATAGAGAAAGGACAGATAATTGGAAATTGCCGGGCAATTTCGGCAATTGTAAACTGTGAAAGCCAGCCGCGAGACACAAAAATGAAGATACCAGCTGATAAAAAGGTACTCGACCATCTCACGAAAGAATGGAGCAAAGACTTATCCACAGAGCAGAGGAGGACTGCCAGCCAACTTTTCGCAAGACATTGGTCAGTATTTGCTGAAAAGGGTAAAAACGAAGGCAGAACAAAGATGGTGAAATACACAATCAACACTGGTGATGCCAAACCCATTCGTCAAGCGTCAAGAAGAGTACCTCTGGCAAAGAGAGAAGAGGTGAATGTATTGCTGAAGGAAATGCATCAGAACAACGTCATAGAGCCATCAGCGAGCCCCTGGAGTTCTCCAGTGGTATTAGTCAAGAAGAAAAATGGCTCCACACGTTTCTGTGTAGATTATCGTAAACTAAATGAGGTAACGAAGAAAGATAGTTATCCATTACCTCGAATCGACGATACGTTGGACACACTTTCTGGTTCAAATTGGTTCTCCACGCTGGATTTACAAAGCGGATATTGGCAAGTGGCAGTAGACGAACAAGACAAGGAAAAGACAGCATTCAGTGCCGGCGATGGACTATGGCAATTTTTGGTGATGCCATTCGGACTGTGTAATGCTCCAGCTACATTTGAACGCTTAATGGAACATGTGCTAAAGGGTCTCCACTGGAAAACGTGTCTGGTGTACTTAGATGACATCATCGTTATGGGAAAGGACTTCGAGGACCACTTGAAGAATTTGGAAGAAGTATTGATGCGATTAGGAGCTTCAGGGTTGAAGCTGAGCGCAAAGAAATGCTCGTTCTTCAAGAAAGAAGTCAAGTACCTTGGACATAAAGTCACACCTGAAGGAGTACACACAGATCCAGATAAGATAGACTCAGTAAGGGAGTGGCCAAGACCAACTAGTTTGCATGAGCTACGCAGCTTCTTGGGTCTTTGCACCTATTACAGACGCTTTGTTCCAAGCTTTGCAGACGTGGCTGGTAGTCTGCATGCGTTAACGAGGAAAAATTGTCCTTTTGAGTGGAAAAGCGAACAGGAGAAGGCATTCAACAGATTGAAAGACCTATTGTGTACAGCTCCGATCCTTGCGTATCCAATACCTGGCGAAAAATTTATTTTGGATACAGATGCAAGTGGATTCGGGATTGGAGGTGTCCTGTCGCAAGTTATTGACGGACATGAAAGAGTAATAGCCTACTTCAGCAAAATCTTATCAAAGCCAGAGCGGAATTACTGTGTAACACGGAGAGAACTTTTGGCGGTTATGCAGTGCGTGAAGCACTTTAACAAGTACTTGTATGGACAAAAGTTCTTGTTGAGAACGGATCACGCTGCTCTGCGCTGGCTATTACAGTTCAAAAATCCCGAAGGTCAGGTTGCGAGATGGATTGAGAGACTCCAAAGCTACGATTTCACAATAGAACATCGCAGAGGCGGAAACCACGGGAATGCTGATGCACTATCACGACGTCCTTGCGGTATGGAATGTAAGCACTGTTCTAAAGCTGAAGGGAAAGAAGGAGTAGTCGATGTGCGCTTAATGGCTGTTTTACCAGACGATGAATGGACAGCGGAAAAGATAAAAGAAGAACAACGAAATGACCCAGATTTAGAAAAAATCGTATCAAGTAAGAATGAAGAAAAACGGCCTGATTGGAACGAAATCTCGACTGAAAGTCCCATAACTAAAGCATATTGGGCTCAATGGAATAGCTTAAAGTTGCAAGATGGATGCCTATTCCGCCTGTGGGAGAGCGAAGATGGAAAAACCACGAAGAACTTGATTGTGGTACCCAAGGCAAGAATAAGCGAAATTCTCAAGGAATACCATAGTGGGCCAAGCGGAGGACATTTGGGAATAACAAAAACAGTCGAGAAAATTAAAACACGATTTTATTGGGTTGGTTGCCAGCAATCGGTGGTTGAGTGGATTAGTGCTTCTGAAAAGTGTACAGCTGCCAAGGGACCGAGCCGTCGCAGCCAGGGGAAGATGCATTTATACAACGTGGGAGCGCCATTTGAGCGTATTGCAATGGACATAGCAGGTCCGTTTCCAATTAGTGATTCCGGCAACAAATATGTTCTCGTCGTAATCGACTATTTTAGTAAATGGCCAGAAATATACCCCATTCCCGATCAAGAAGCTAAGACCGTTGCAGATGCATTTATCAATAATTGGGTCTGCAGATTCGGAGCTCCACTCGAGTTGCACTCGGATCAAGGCAGAAATTTCGAGTCAACAATATTCAGGGAAATGAGTGAATTGATGGGCATACGCAAAACTCGTACAACCCCTTTGCACCCACAATCCGATGGAATGGTTGAAAGATTTAATCGTACGCTTGAGGAACACCTAAGGAAAGTCGTGGACAGAAACCAGAAAGATTGGGACCAACACATACCCCTCTTCTTAATGGCATACCGATCGGCAACTCACGATACAACATCTACAACACCAGCTAAGGCTGTTTTCGGTTGTGACATAAGATTGCCTGCAGATCTGAAATTCGGTGCCTACTCATCTATGGAAGTTTCATGTAGCAGTTATGTAGCTGACAAACGAAGACAGCTGAATGAAATTCATGGAACCATCAGAAAGCGCACACAACTGATGAGTGATAAAATGAAAGCCAGATATGATCTACGAGCAAACTCCAAGGGATTTCAGGAAGGGCAGCTAGTTATGCTTCATAATCCGCAAAAGAAAAAGGGATTATCGCCAAAACTGCAAACATACTGGGAAGGCCCTTATAAGGTGATAAAGCGGCTCAACGATGTAGTATACCGCATCCAGTTGGCGAGAAATTCCAGGAGCAAAATGAAAGTCGTTCATTTAGAGAGGTTATCTCCTTATAAAGGTTGCAGTACTATCCTTGTTCGGGACGAAGAAGATTAAGCGGAGGGCAGTGAAACGTGATAGCACAGTGAATGTGATTGCATACTTTCAGGTTCCCATCTGAGTTGGAGAATGAGTGCCCCCTGTGAGTCAAGATGCGAACTATTCGAATAAAAGCTTATTCAAGAACCATCTGTCGGTAATATCAAAAAGAATATTCTCGACTTCTGTCGAAGAGGATAGAAGCTTCTAGAATATACGAGAATAGCGTGGAAGTTTCTACACCAACCATTCGAAAACTATAAAAGCGACAAGACTGTTCAAAGTCGAGGACAGTAGATCAGAGATCGTAAAAGTGTATACATCAGGCATTTTAATCTAAGCAGCAGTATTAGCAGTATTTGTAATTTTGCAAAGTGATGAAATTCATTATTAAATAAAGTGATGAAATTACTTATTAAATAAAGTGACTAATGGTTTGTGAAATAAAGTGCAAATAATAACTAAGTAAACTTTAAGCCTAATATTAAATGTGTAAATAACAATAATTAAATAAAGCTAATTATTTTAATTTAACCAGCGATTGTTTGATTACTACACAATCCAGCGGTACGAGTCCGAGAACAGAGAATTAGAGGAATTGTCAGGAGGGCAATTTTGTAACAGAGTAAATTGTCAAGAGGGCAATTTCGTAACAATATATTAATTGACTTTGAATTAGATTGTTTTGTTAAATTATGGAGATATCAGCCCTGCTATCAATTAATAAACTTATTACATTAATATTTCCTAATCTTATTTTAATTATATTTGTATTATATTTATTTTCTACATAAGTTATATTGTATGTTATCAATTGCTTATTTGGAAATTGTTTCTGTTGGTATTGGCATTTGTGTTTATGCCCCTCATCTCGGGGCTTCGTATGTTTCCCGAATTTTTAAATCTGTTGTCTCTGCGGTTCATATTGGAACCATTACAATTTCTATTGTTGTTATTATAATTTCTTTTATTATTATTACCATTATAATTTCTATTATTGGCATTATAATTTCTATTTTTGTTATATAGTTCCGTGTATAGATAAATTGTCTGCTATTTTGTTGTCTATAGCTTACATTGAGCACTGCTTGAGTCAATGTTTTTAGCGGGGCTGCAAGTATAACTCATTCATTCTTGTATTGCTCATTCAGCCCATTCTTTAAAGCATTTATAGCCAGTTGGTTATTTAGTTTAGCCAGTTGGTTAGTAATTTCCTTATTTATCTGTCCTTGTTCATTTATTTGTATAGCTATTGTGTCGTCAATCCTGTTTGCTAAGCTTGTTAAGCTTGCTGAAACTTGTCTAGTATTGTGTAAGTCATTTTGTAATTTCAGTGGGTTTTTGTTTAATTTCTACGTGTCGTTCAGAATGGCAATTAGATTGTCTATTGTAATTATAGGGTTCAATGCTAACAGTCTGTTCTTTATTCTTTCGGAAAGTTTGGCTGCTAGTATGTAATCCAATAATAGTTTTTTGTGGACATCGCATTGCAGCTGTACCTACATATGTCAAAGTGTGCCATTGTTGTTACTTTTTGTAATGAAACTGTTCTTTTACTATTTTGTAAATGCTATTAATTAAATGTTTGTATTTTAATAGATTTTGTGCTTCTATATTTGGTATAGAAGTTAATGCGCCTAATTGTTTCTCTAAAATTTGGCATTTGATTAATTTATTGTGCAAAGTTTCTTTTTTAAAAATTCTGGTTGGTACTTTTGTTATACTTTCTTTTAATTTTATTATTTCATTATATATATATATATATATATATATATATATATATATATATATATATATATATATATATATATATATATATATATATATATATATATATATATATATATATATATATATATATATATATATATATATATATATATATATATATATATATATATATATATATATATATATATATATATATATATATATATATATATATATATATATATATATATATATATATATATATATATATATATATATATATATATATATATATATATATATATATATATATATATATATATATATATATATATATATATATATATATATATATATATATATATATATATATATATATATATATATATATATATATATATATATATATATATATATATATATATATATATATATATATTTTATCCCCAACTGACATTGTCGTCCTCACACCGAAAGAGTAAACGAAAAATGAATGATTGAAGAGCATGCAGTAACGTTTCGGTGCAAAGATACTGTACACACATATGAGTGTGATGTAAGCAATGCAGCATTATTGTCGGGGCCGTTTTAGAGAATTGTACAACATGGTTGCATATATATATATATATATATATATATATATATATATATATATATATATATATATATATATATATATATATATATATATATATATATATATATATATATATATATATATATATATATATATATATATATATATATATATATATATATATATATATATATATATATATATATATATATATATATATATATATATATATATATATATATTGTTTTAGTTATTGAGCATTTGTGTTTATTATTTTCGTTGCTACATAAGTCTTGTAGTAGCTGTTTATTTTCTTTATTAAGTATATTATAAGAATAATAATTCCAGTTATAACGAAAGCATCAATGTATGCTTCGTGCTTACTGCTTATATTGCCATTTATGGCAACATTTTCTGTGATTTTTGTTCCTGACCTATTGCAGCCATGTTGTACAATTCTCTAAAACGGCCCCGACAATAATGCTGCATTGCTTACATCACACTCATATGTGTGTACAGTATCTTTGCACCGAAACGTTACTGCATGCTCTTCAATCATTCATTTTTCGTTTACTCTTTCGGTGTGAGGACGACAATGTCAGTTGGGGATAAAATATATATATATATATATATATATATATATATATATATATATATATATATATATATATATATATATATATATATATATATATATATATATATATATATATATATATATATATATATATATATATATATATATATATATATATGTATATATATATATATATATATATATATATATATATATATATATATATATATATATATATATATATATATATATATATATATATATATATATATATATATATATATATATATATATATATATATATATATATATATTGTTTTAGTTATTGAGCATTTGTGTTTATTATTTTCGTTGCTACATAAGTCTTGTAGTAGCTGTTTATTTTCTTTATTAAGTATATTATAAGAATAATAATTCCAGTTATAACGAAAGCATCAATGTATGCTTCGTGCTTACTGCTTATATTGCCATTTATGGCAACATTTTCTGTGATTTTTGTTCCTGACCTATTGCAACCATGTTGTACAATTCTCTAAAACGGCCCCGACAATAATGCTGCATTGCTTACATCACACTCATATGTGTGTACAGTATCTTTGCACCGAAACGTTACTGCATGCTCTTCAATCATTCATTTTTCGTTTACTCTTTCGGTGTGAGGACGACAATGTCAGTTGGGGATAAAATAGTTTTGAATTGTTGAAACACAAAAGCAGCGAAAAAAAAAATTGGATGAAAATTGGTACCGAAAAAAGGAATGAGTTTACTCATAAAAATTTACTCGTCAAAAATTAGTGGTAAATTCAATAAATTCGATGAGAAATGTTTTTCTCTGCTTTCCACCATGACGTCCGCATGCTATGAAATTCTGCTTCGAATGACATATTAACTGAACACACCGCATGCAGTAAGCAAAATCCAAATCTTTTGGATTTTGCTTACTGCATGGCTCCAGTCATTGTATGTGAGACGCTATTTCACTAATACATCTTTACATTGTACACAAAAGCTCTTTCTGTCTGTTGAATGCCTTCTCCTGTTCGATTTTCCATTCAAAAGGACAATTCTTCCTATTCTTCAAACTACTAGCCACGTTTGCAAAGCGTGGAACAAAGCGTATGTAATATGTGCAAAGGCCCCAAAAACTTCGGAGCTCAAGTAAACTTGATCTTGTCCATTCCCTTACTGAGTCTATCTTATCTGGATCTGTGTGAACTCTTACAGGTGTGACTGTATGTATGAAGGTATTTGACGAGCATTCATTTGTCCTCAGCTTCAATCCTGAAACTCCAAATCGCATCAATATTTTTTCCAAATGTATCTGGAGCATTACACAGACCGAATGGCAATGAATGCTGTATTTTCTTTCTTTTCTTCGTCTAGTGCCACTTGCCAATATCCGCTTTGTAAATCCAACAATGAGACCCAATTCGAACCAAAAAGTGCGTCCAAGGAATCATCGATGCGAGGTAATGGATAACTATCTTTCTTCGTTACCTCATTAAGTTTCCGATAATCTACACAGAAATGTGTGGATCCATCTTTTTTCTTCACTAATACGATTGGAGAACTTCAGGGGCTTGCTGATGGCTCAATGATGTTGTTCTGATCCATTTCCTTCACCAACACCTCTTCTCTCTCGCAAGACCAACTTTTCTTGACGTGTGACGAATGGGTTTGCATCACCAGTGTTGATTGTGTATTTCACCATCTTTGTTTTGCCTTCGTTTTTACCCTTTTAAGCAAATACTGACCAATGTCTTGTCAAAAGTTGGCTGGGAGTCATCTTCTGCTCTGTGGATAATTCTTTAGTCTATTCTTGCGTTAGCCCGTCAAGTATCTTTTTATCAGCTGGTATCTCACCTTTCGTGTCTCGCGGTTTGCTCTAACAGTTTACAATTGCCGAAATTGCCTGGCAATTTCCCATTACTTGTCCTTTCTCTATGGTTCTACTGGTATTTGGAGGATTGACAACTATTACTGGCACTATTCTGCTCTGCTGTTCTTCTACGGAGATTTTTCCAAATTATGATTTATTCTATTCAAAATATGTTGTCAGCCTCCACCATCCACAACTTGTTCTTTTCAACATCTCAATGTTCCTATAATGTTTCTTTCTCTTATTAAACTGTTGACAGTTAGGCTGTTCATTTTTCATCTGAGAAACGAAGATTATGGGACCACTGAAAAGGGAAGAGAACATACCACTGCCTTAAATGTTCTCTTCCCTTTTCAACTAAAACCGTATTTTCCATATCCTCGGCCTCTTCCGCTATTCCATCATTGACCGCTCGTCAGTTACCTTTCTTTCGAATTTTTACTATTCTGAGGCAACGCCATCTCTACCTCAGAATTCACTGGTAGGCTTTAGACTGGCCGCATTCACTAGAAAAGCGGACAAGTAGAAGGAAGAAAAGAAGGAGAGAAGCAAAACAAACATACAGACGGTAGACGCCAAAAACCACGAGCGCAACAAAATACACGGGTTGCCAGGAGCACTATAAACTCCGCCGGAACACGGATGGAAGCGTCGATCAGCATTTACTGCTATACCCTGAGCTAGCAGGGCAACTATACCTACATATACTTAAACATATAAACTAACAATACTTCCTTTTCAGAACCTCCACCCTGATGATGATTACGGATCCCAACACCTAATTGTACGGTAATTATTCACAAAACAAAATGTCTTAATTTAACCCTATATTTATTTTGTCTTCCCAGCCATTCGACTCGAAGAATTACCTTCACCACTCTACTCAACTAATAAACGCTAGCCTACACACCTATACTGTATCGTATAAATAGGAACATTTTTATTTATTTTACCTTACAAAACACATAGTAATCAATTCTATTTTCAGATTTTTAACTCAGATTACCTCTACACCAACGAAGCTGATTTTGGGAGTAGGTTGTTTTATATGTATCATATAATCCATAAGTTCCCTATGATTAACTCTCCTCCACCTCCTTACTAACTATTGCTATTTCACGTACTACAGGCGACACCGTGAGCTACGCCCACAACCCCGAGATTAAGAATCGCGTACTCTTACCGGTTTAGATTCTTAGCGAGGAATAATCCCAACATCTCCCCAAGCAAATTTTCCAGTAGGTACTAGAAGTGCCGCAAAGCCTTCACCAGTTTAACCTATGGTTTTCACCCTTTCTAACCACTTCCCCCTATCGAACACAAGATTCTGCAACCCAAAAACGCGATCTATTGCTCCTCGCAATTTCTGAATAATTCGAATATAATTTAACTTTTTGCCAGTACAATTGTTTCTGTCGAAGTATGTCGGCTGATCTGTAAGTAGTACAGTTGGATAAACAGTTGCAATCAATTTAGGTTAATTCATTATATTCACATCATTTCTATATGATGCCCCTTTACAAGGTTTTGTCTTTGATCCATTCGATGGAATACTGATATTATTGGCTGCAGCAGCACCATTACTGTCTGAAATTAAAGATAACGATTTGCCAGCCGATTTTATGGAGCCTCTTTGACTAGTGGTTTCTGTACTCTGTTCACTATGGTCATTAAGGCTCATATTTTGTGAGAGGGGAGCTCATACAAAATCGTTAACAAACATATCTATTGAGTCCAAAGAAGAGAAATTTTCGCAATTACGACTTAATTTTGCGTTACACGCTTCAGGCATAATACTACCATCAACAGAATTATCGTCTAACAATCTCTCAAAAATATCTTGATCTATTGAGGCCAAGTCCTCATCGTCCTGACTTGTTGGTATATTGTCAGAAATTTGCTCTTCGCCACTTAAATTATAATTTATTGTATTCTCCTCTTCAATCCTAACTTGTAAGTTGCCACCTCTCCTAACTTCTTCTCGGTTTTCATCTACCGTATTTTGGGGCTCCTTCTCCAACTCTACAGCTGCTAGGCGACTTTCCTGCGCCGGTGATATCTGCATGGGTCTCATTGCATCACTAATGAGCTTCATCAGCTCTAAATGGTTCGCCCGAACCGTTTCCCTTATCTTTCCAAATTCCACCTACATCGCCGCCCGATAACTATTTTCACTCTCCAATATCAATAAGTTCACGGTTGACTTGGGAGTTCTGATGGCCTAGAGCCGTATTCCCCGTATTCCGCTGACATGTTTGTTAAAAAAAAAACTATATTATTTGTATGTATGTCTCAAACGACATACATACAAATAATATAGTGGTGGTAATAGTGCACAAACTTTGGTACATTTGGAAACACAACTGCGAATCTGATCGCCAGGCACTCCAGTTCTAAAAATTTTTTTTTTTAAACCGAAAAATAAGTCAGATTCATGTTAAAAGCATTAAAGAAGCAAAGAACAATTCATCTGCCTTATCCATTGCGGAATAGAATATCGCGTAGCTTAAGCTCAATTCCGGAAGACTTAGAATCCGAAACATTATCACTTACAAGAAAAGCAACCATGAATAACAATAATCATGTCCAACAACCCCAACACAATACAAACCAATCAAACCCCTAACAGCCTATTCAATTAGATATATTTAACTCTTTGCGGATACCAGACGCAATAAAAGGTTTACCCAAATTCAGTGGAATTGGTAGGCTATTACACGAATTCATTAATAATGTTGAGGAGATTCTCCTTCACCTAAATGGAATATATGCTACTCCATATGGTCAAATCTTATTGCGAGCTATTCGGAATAAAATCGAAGGAGAAGCAAACGATATTCTAAACATGTATGGCACACCACTAAATTGGGATAACATAAAGCAAAATCTTATTTTGCACTACTCAGACAAGAGATCAGAGATATCTCTCATAAGAGATTTGCAATCTGTAGAAAAATTTTACAGCGAAATAATTGAAATACAATCCACCCTTTATAATAATATGGTAATTCATGTAAGCGACCGCAATGTAATAAATGCAAAAAAATACCTATTTGCATAAATGTGTCTAAACTCTTTTCTAACCGGGTTGAGAGTGTCTTTAGGATCGAGCGTCAGGGCAATGCGACCCGACACCCTAGCCACCGCCCTCTCATACTGTGTAAAAGAACTTATCGGAAAAGTATGTCTGGTATATTTGGATGACATCATAGTCTTTTCTACGTCTTTGCAAGAACATATAGAGAATCTCAAACTGGTATTTGAGAAACTTCAATCATAGAACTTCAAAGTCCAACTCGATAAATCAGAATTCCTGCAAAAAGAAATAGCTTTTTTAGGTCATATCGTTTCAACTGATGTGATAAAACCCAACCCAGCCAAAATCCACGCAATCAAGAACTTTCCCATACCTCGAAGCCAAAAACAAATAAAAGCATTTCTAGGGTTACTAGGTTACTACAGAAAGTTCATTAAGGATTTTTCCAAGATAACGGAATGCCTGAAAAAAGGAAGAGTCATACAACTGAACGAACGGTACACCCAAACCTTCGAAATGTGCAAAAGCATCTTAAATAACGATCCCATACTACAGTACCCGGACTTGTCGAAGCCCTTCGTCCTTACTACCGACGCTAGTAATTTCGCGTTAGAAGCAATCCTATCGCAAGATCGTATTGGAAGTGATAAACCGATATGTTACGCAAGCCGCACCCTATCGGAGTCGGAAATAAATTATTCGACTATTGAAAAGGAAATGTTAGCCATTGTATGGGCACCAAAGTACTTTAGACCGTATCTATTTGAACACAAGTTCCAAATAGTAACAGATCACAGGCCCCTCACATAGTTAATGTCCCTCAAAGAACCAAATTCAAAGCTTATTAGATGGCGTTTGAAACTAGAAGAGTACGATTACGAGATAATATACAAAAAAGGCAGATTCAATACCAACGCCGACGCTTTGAGCAGAGTGAGACTACAAGATGCGGACATAAACCTCTGTAGTGTACCATACAAGTGTACACTGACGACCACACATCGTCATAAGCACAGCAGCAAGTCGCATATGCAAACAAACTGACAATAGCGCAACGTACGCAATTGCACTCAATACCCAAATACGCTAGACCAGCATTTTGGGGGTGCAATAACACACGCTGCCTATATTGCAGCGCATGCATGTTAGACAGTGCAGTGACTTTAGCCCTGAACTTGCACTCAAAATTATTAATATAAACAAAGACGATGATTCGTCAATGAATAATATCGGTAATCCGATACTTGAGACAAATTTCGGGAATATGATTTGTAACTAGTGGAAATAAGATAGATACATTTTATGTTAGTTAGAATAAGAAAACAATAAGAATTGAATAATATAAAAAGGCCAGCGAGCCACCAAATAAACCAGAATTAATCTGAACTTCTAAAACTGCAATCCTGCATTAGACTTCTCATTTCTTCTCTCAGTGCTCTTAACTAGGCTTAGTTACAGAACAGCACGAACAATAGCTTGGCCAACGGCACATTCTGCCGGTCATAATCTTTGCTGAGGGCGTCTTTCGCTTCGTGTTAGGCATTTATATTTTATAGTGCTCTTTTGCATCTATGCATTACATAGAATCTGCAAAAATGAACTGAATGCCGATCCTGCGTGACCAACTTTTACCCTACACCTCACCGATGCAAATTCAAACGAAACCATCCATTCTGCTGATGAAAACTTGAATGATGGTATTGAAATCTCAGATAAGCCCTTAAACGAATTCAACACCCAAATTGTTTTAGAAACATCAACAGAAACCCCAGAAATGACTCTCGAAGTACCCTTTAAAAACAAACAACGTCGTACAATAAGAAAAAAAGAATTTTCCGAAGATATTGTCATCGATATTTTCAAAAAGTTTCTGCCAGCAAACAAACTCTTAGCGATATATTCCAGCAATGAGAACTTCAGAGTAATACAGTCCGTTTATTCTAAGTATTTCTCGAATAATAACACGTTCCGTCTAATTCGCTGCACAGAACTTTTAACTGATAGCAATCACAACCATAGAGGTATAAACGAAACACACCTCCATTTAAAAAGAAACTTTTACTTTCCTCTGATGAAAAACAAAATCGCGCAAACAATTTATAACTGTTCGAAATGTCAGACCCTGAAATACGACAGAAGTCCACCAAAAATTAAATTTCAAAATACTGAGACTCCAGTGAAACCAATGGACATACCTTCTATACGGTGCATTCTACACCTATCAAACTTTGCAACATTCATATACTTGTAACTTTTTACTGGAGCGTCATAAAACCTTGAAATTTTGTGACAATAAAGTACTCGAGCCTCTTATCAATTTAAGCTATCGCTCATAGCTATGCTACCCCTAAATCCCAAATCAAACACTGATAAAACTTCAAATGGCCCTTACTTCTATACGGTGCGTCCTACACCTATCAAACTTTGCAACATTCAAATGCTTGTAACTTTTTACTGGAGCGTCATAAAACCTTGAAATTTTTTGACAATAAATTACTCGTACCTCTTCTCAATTTAAGCTATCGCTCATAGCTATGCTACCCCTGAGTCCCAAATCAAACACTGATTAAACTTCAAATGGCCCTAACTTATATACGGTGCGTCCTATACCTATCAAACTTTGCAATATTCAAATACATGTAACTTTTTACTGGAGCGTCATAAAACCTTGAAATTTTGTGACAATAAAGAACTCGTGCCTCTTATCAATTTAAGCTATCGCTCATAGCTATGCTACCCCTGAGTCTCCAATCAAGCACTGATAAAACTTCAAATGGCCCTAACTTCTATACGGTGCGTCCTATACCTATCAAAGTTTGCAACATTCAAATGCTTGTAACTTTTTACTGGAGCGTCATAAAACCTTGAAATTTTGTGACAATAAAGTACTCGAGCCTCTTATCAATTTAAGCTATCGCTCATAGCTATGCTACCCCTAAATCCCAAATCAAACACTGATAAAACTTCAAATGGCCCTAACTTCTATACGGTGCGTCCTATACCTATCACACTTTGCAGCATTCAAATGCTTGTAACTTTTTACTGGAGCGTCATAAAAGCTTGAAATTTTGTGACAATAAATTACTCGTACCTCTTATCAATTTAAGCTATCGTTCATAGCTATGCTACCCTTGAGTCATAAATCAAACACTGATCAAACTTCAAATGGCCCTAACTTCTACACGCTGCATCCTGCATCTTTCAAAGTTTGCCAGAATCGAATGCTTGTAACTTTTTACTGTAGCGTCATAAAACCTTGAATTTTGTGACAATATAGTGCTCGAGCCGCTTATCAATTTAAGCTATCGTTCATAGCTATGCTACCCTTGAGTCCCAAATCAAACACTGATAAAACTTCAAATGCATCTATCAAACTTTGCCAGAATCGAATGCTTGTAACTTTTTACTGGAGCGTCAGAAAACTTGAAATTTTGTGACAATAAATTACTCGTACCTCTTAGCAATTTAAGCTATCGTTCATAGCTATGCTACCCTTGAGTCCCAAATCAAACACTGATCAAACTTCAAATGGCCCTAACTTCTACACGCTGCATCCTGCATCTATCAAAGTTTGCCAGAATCGAATGCTTGTAACTTTTTACTGGAGCGTCATAAAACCTTGAAATTTTGTGACAATAAAGAACTCGTGCCTCTTATAAATTTAAGCTATCGTTCATAGGAATGCTACCCTTGAGTCCCAAATCAAACACTGATAAAACTTCAAATGGCCCTTACTTCTATACGCTGCATCCTGCATCTATCAAAGTTTGCCAGAATCGAATGCTTGCAACTTTTTACTGGAGCGTCAGAAAACCTTGAAATTTTGTGACAATAAAGAACTCGTGCCTCTTATCAATTTAAGCTATCGCTCATAGCTATGCTACCCCTGAGTCCCAAATCAAACACTGATAAAACTTCAAATGGCCCTTACTTCTATACGGTGCGTCATACACCTATCAAACTTTGCAACATTCAAATGCTTGTAACTTTTTACTGGAGCGTCATAAAACCTTGAAATTTTGTGACAATAAATTACTCGTACCTCTTCTCAATTTAAGCTATCGCTCATAGCTATGCTACCCCTGAGTCCCAAATCAAACACTGATTAAACTTCAAATGGCCCTAACTTATATACGGTGCGTCCTATACCTATCAAACTTTGCAATATTCAAATGCATGTAACTTTTTACTGGAGCGTCATAAAACCTTGAAATTTTGTGACAATAAAGAACTCGTGCCTCTTATCAATTTAAGCTATCGCTCATAGCTATGCTACCCCTGAGTCTCCAATCAAGCACTGATAAAACTTCAAATGGCCCTAACTTCTATACGGTGCGTCCTATACCTATCAAAGTTTGCAACATTCAAATGCTTGTAACTTTTTACTGGAGCGTCATAAAACCTTGAAATTTTGTGACAATAAAGTACTCGAGCCACTTATCAATTTAAGCTATCGCTCATAGCTATGCTACCCCTAAATCCCAAATCAAACACTGATAAAACTTCAAATGGCCCTAACTTCTATACGGTGCGTCCTACACCTATCAAACTTTGCAGCATTCAAATGCTTGTAACTTTTTACTGGAGCGTCAGAAAACCTTGAAATTTTGTGACAATAAATTACTCGTACCTCTTAGCAATTTAAGCTATCGTTCATAGCTATGCTACCCTTGAGTCCCAAATCAAACACTGATCAAACTTCAAATGGCCCTAACTTCTATACGGTGCATTCTACACCTATCAAACTTTGCAACATTCATATACTTGTAACTTTTTACTGGAGCGTCATAAAACCTTGAAATTTTGTGACAATAAAGTACTCGAGCCTCTTATCAATTTAAGCTATCGCTCATAGCTATGCTACCCCTAAATCCCAAATCAAACACTGATAAAACTTCAAATGGCCCTTACTTCTATACGGTGCGTCCTACACCTATCAAACTTTGCAACATTCAAATGCTTGTAACTTTTTACTGGAGCGTCATAAAACCTTGAAATTTTTTGACAATAAATTACTCGTACCTCTTCTCAATTTAAGCTATCGCTCATAGCTATGCTACCCCTGAGTCCCAAATCAAACACTGATTAAACTTCAAATGGCCCTAACTTATATACGGTGCGTCCTATACCTATCAAACTTTGCAATATTCAAATACATGTAACTTTTTACTGGAGCGTCATAAAACCTTGAAATTTTGTGACAATAAAGAACTCGTGCCTCTTATCAATTTAAGCTATCGCTCATAGCTATGCTACCCCTGAGTCTCCAATCAAGCACTGATAAAACTTCAAATGGCCCTAACTTCTATACGGTGCGTCCTATACCTATCAAAGTTTGCAACATTCAAATGCTTGTAACTTTTTACTGGAGCGTCATAAAACCTTGAAATTTTGTGACAATAAAGTACTCGAGCCTCTTATCAATTTAAGCTATCGCTCATAGCTATGCTACCCCTAAATCCCAAATCAAACACTGATAAAACTTCAAATGGCCCTAACTTCTATACGGTGCGTCCTATACCTATCACACTTTGCAGCATTCAAATGCTTGTAACTTTTTACTGGAGCGTCATAAAAGCTTGAAATTTTGTGACAATAAATTACTCGTACCTCTTATCAATTTAAGCTATCGTTCATAGCTATGCTACCCTTGAGTCATAAATCAAACACTGATCAAACTTCAAATGGCCCTAACTTCTACACGCTGCATCCTGCATCTTTCAAAGTTTGCCAGAATCGAATGCTTGTAACTTTTTACTGTAGCGTCATAAAACCTTGAATTTTGTGACAATATAGTGCTCGAGCCGCTTATCAATTTAAGCTATCGTTCATAGCTATGCTACCCTTGAGTCCCAAATCAAACACTGATAAAACTTCAAATGGCCCTAACTTCTACACGCTGCATCCTGCATCTATCAAACTTTGCCAGAATCGAATGCTTGTAACTTTTTACTGGAGCGTCAGAAAACTTGAAATTTTGTGACAATAAATTACTCGTACCTCTTAGCAATTTAAGCTATCGTTCATAGCTATGCTACCCTTGAGTCCCAAATCAAACACTGATCAAACTTCAAATGGCCCTAACTTCTACACGCTGCATCCTGCATCTATCAAAGTTTGCCAGAATCGAATGCTTGTAACTTTTTACTGGAGCGTCATAAAACCTTGAAATTTTGTGACAATAAAGAACTCGTGCCTCTTATAAATTTAAGCTATCGTTCATAGGAATGCTACCCTTGAGTCCCAAATCAAACACTGATAAAACTTCAAATGGCCCTTACTTCTATACGCTGCATCCTGCATCTATCAAAGTTTGCCAGAATCGAATGCTTGCAACTTTTTACTGGAGCGTCAGAAAACCTTGAAATTTTGTGACAATAAAGAACTCGTGCCTCTTATCAATTTAAGCTATCGCTCATAGCTATGCTACCCCTGAGTCCCAAATCAAACACTGATAAAACTTCAAATGGCCCTTACTTCTATACGGTGCGTCATACACCTATCAAACTTTGCAACATTCAAATGCTTGTAACTTTTTACTGGAGCGTCATAAAAGCTTGAAATTTTGTGACAATAAATTACTCGTACCTCTTATCAATTTAAGCTATCGTTCATAGCTATGCTACCCTTGAGTCATAAATCAAACACTGATCAAACTTCAAATGGCCCTAACTTCTACACGCTGCATCCTGCATCTTTCAAAGTTTGCCAGAATCGAATGCTTGTAACTTTTTACTGTAGCGTCATAAAACCTTGAATTTTGTGACAATATAGTGCTCGAGCCGCTTATCAATTTAAGCTATCGTTCATAGCTATGCTACCCTTGAGTCCCAAATCAAACACTGATAAAACTTCAAATGGCCCTAACTTCTACACGCTGCATCCTGCATCTATCAAACTTTGCCAGAATCGAATGCTTGTAACTTTTTACTGGAGCGTCAGAAAACTTGAAATTTTGTGACAATAAAGAACTCGTGCCTCTTATCAATTTAAGCTATCGCTCATAGCTATGCTACCCCTGAGTCCCAAATCAAACACTGATTAAACTTCAAATGGCCCTAACTTATATACGGTGCGTCCTATACCTATCAAACTTTGCAATATTCAAATGCATGTAACTTTTTACTGGAGCGTCATAAAACCTTGAAATTTTGTGACAATAAAGAACTCGTGCCTCTTATCAATTTAAGCTATCGCTCATAGCTATGCTACCCCTGAGTCTCCAATCAAGCACTGATAAAACTTCAAATGGCCCTAACTTCTATACGGTGCGTCCTATACCTATCAAAGTTTGCAACATTCAAATGCTTGTAACTTTTTACTGGAGCGTCATAAAACCTTGAAATTTTGTGACAATAAAGTACTCGAGCCACTTATCAATTTAAGCTATCGCTCATAGCTATGCTACCCCTAAATCCCAAATCAAACACTGATAAAACTTCAAATGGCCCTAACTTCTATACGGTGCGTCCTACACCTATCAAACTTTGCAGCATTCAAATGCTTGTAACTTTTTACTGGAGCGTCAGAAAACCTTGAAATTTTGTGACAATAAATTACTCGTACCTCTTAGCAATTTAAGCTATCGTTCATAGCTATGCTACCCTTGAGTCCCAAATCAAACACTGATCAAACTTCAAATGGCCCTAACTTCTATACGGTGCGTCCTACACCTATCAAACTTTGCAACATTCAAATGCTTGTAAGTTTTTACTGGAGCGTCATATAACCTTGAAATTTTGTGACAATAAATTACTCGTACCTCTTATCAATTTAAGCTATCGTTCATAGCTATGCTACCCTTGAGTCCCAAATCAAACACTGATCAAACTTCAAATGGCCCTAACTTCTATACGCTGCATCCTGCATCTATCAAAGTTTGCCAGAATCGAATGCTTGTAACTTTTTACTGGAGCGTCATAAAACCTTGAAATTTTGTGACAATAAAGAACTCGTGCCTCTGATCAATTTAAGCTATCGTTCATAGGTATGCTACCCTTGAGTCCCAAATCAAACACTGATAAAACTTCAAATGGCCCTAACTTCTACACGCTGCATCCTGCATCTATCAAAGTTTGCCAGAATCGAATGCTTGTAACTTTTTACTGGAGCGTCAGAAAACCTTGAAATTTTGTGACAATAAAGAACTCGTGCCTCTTATCAATTTAAGCTATCGCTCATAGCTATGCTACCCCTGAGTCCCAAATCAAACACTGATAAAACTTCAAATGGCCCTAACTTCTATACGGTGCGTCCTACACCTATCAAACTTTGCAACATTCAAATGCTTGTAACTTTTTACTGGAGCGTCATAAAACCTTGAAATTTTGTGACAATAAATTACTCGTACCTCTTATCAATTTAAGCTATCGTTCATAGCTATGCTACCCTTGAGTCCCAAATCAAACACTGATAAAACTTCAAATGGCCCTAACTTCTACACGCTGCATCCTGCATCTATCAAAGTTTGCCAGAATCGAATGTTTGTAACTTTTTACTGGAGCGTCATAAAACCTTGAAATTTTGTGACAATAAAGAACTCGTGCCTCTTATCAATTTAAGCTATCGTTCATAGGTATGCTACCCTTGAGTCCCAAATCAAACACTGATAAAACTTCAAATGGCCCTAACTTCTACACGCTGCATCCTGCATCTATCAAAGTTTGCCAGAATCGAATGCTTGTAACTTTTTACTGGAGCGTCATAAAACTTGAAATTTATTGACAATAAAGTAGTCGAGCCTATTATCAATTTAAGTTATCGGTCACAGCTATGCTACCCTTCAGTCCAAATCAAACACTGATAAAACTTCAAATTGTCCTAACTTATATACGGTCCATCCTACACCTATCAATGTTTGCAACAATCAAATGCTGGAAACTTTTTACTGGAGCGTCATAAAACCTTGAAATTTTGTGACAATATAGTGCTCGAGCCTCTTATCAATTTAAGCTATCGCTCATAGCTATGCTACCCTTGAGTCCCAAATCAAACACTGATCAAACTTCAAATGGCCCTAACTTCTATACGGTGCGTCCTATACCTATCAAACTTTGCAACATTCAAATGCTTGTAACTTTTTACTGGAGCGTCATAAAACCTTGAAATTTTGTGACAATAAATTACTCGTACCTCTTATCAATTTAAGCTATCGTTCATAGCTACGCTACCCTTGAGTCCCAAATCAAACACTGATCAAACTTCAAATGGCCCTAACTTCTACACGCTGCATCCTGCATCTTTCAAAGTTTGCCAGAATCGAGTGCTTGTAAGTTTTTACTGGAGCGTCAGAAAACCTTGAAATTTTGTGACAAAAAATTACTCGTACCTCTTATCAATTTAAGCTATCGTTCATAGCTATGCTACCCTTGAGTCCCAAATCAAACACTGATCAAACTTCAAATGGCCCTAACTTCTATACGGTGCGTCCTACACCTATCAAACTTTGCAACATTCAAATGCTTGTAACTTTTTACTGGAGCGTCATAAAACCTTGAAATTTTAGACAATAAATTACTCGTTCCCCTTATCAATTTAAGCTATCGTTCATAGCTATGCTACCCTTGAGTCCCAAATCAAACACTGATCAAACTTCAAATGACCTTAACTTCTACACGCTGCATCCTGCATCTATCAAAGTTTGCCAGAATCGAATGCTTGTAACTTTTTACTGGAGCGTCATAAAACCTTGAAATTTTGTGACAATAAAGAACTCGTGCCTCTTATCAATTTAAGCTATCGCTCATAGCTATGCTACCCCTAAATCCTAAATCAAACACTGTTAAAACTTCAAATGGCCCTAACTTCTATACGGTGCGTCCTACACCTATCAAACTTTGCAGCATTCAAATGCTTGTAACTTTTTACTGGAGCGTCATAAAACCTTGAAATTTTGTGACAATAAATTACTCGTACCTCTTATCAATTTAAGCTATCGTTCATAGCTATGCTACCCTTGAGTCCCAAATCAAACACTGATCAAACTTCAAATGGCCCTAACTTCTATACGGTGCGTCCTCTACCTATCAAACTTTGCAATATTCAAATGCATGTAACTTTTTACTGGAGCGTCATAAAACCTTGAAATTTTGTGACAATAAAGAACTCGTGCCTCTTATCAATTTAAGCTATCGCTCATAGCTATGCTACCCCTGAGTCCCCAATCAAACACTGATAAAACTTCAAATGGCCCTAACTTCTATACGGTGCGTCCTACACCTATCAAACTTTGCAGCATTCAAATGCTTGTAACTTTTTACTGGAGCGTCATAAAACCTTGAAATTTTGTGACAATAAATTACTCGTACCTCTTATCAATTTAAGCTCTCGTTCATAGCTATGCTACCCTTGAGTCCCAAATCAAACACTGATCAAACTTCAAATGGCCCTAACTTATACACGCTGCATCCTGCATCTTTCAAAGTTCGCCAGAATCGAATGCTTGTAACTTTTTACTGTAGCGTCATAAAACCTTGAAATTTTGTGACAATATAGTGCTCGAGCCGCTTATCAATTTAAGCTATCGTTCATAGCTATGCTACCCTTGAGTCCCAAATCAAACACTGATAAAACTTCAAATGGCCCTAACTTCTACACGCTGCATCCTGCATCTATCAAACTTTGCCAGAATCGAATGCTTGTAACTTTTTCTGGAGCGTCAGAAAACCTTGAAATTTTGTGACAATAAATTACTCGTACCTCTTAGCAATTTAAGCTATCGTTCATAGCTATGCTACCCTTGAGTCCCAAATCAAACACTGATCAAACTTCAAATGGCCCTAACTTCTATACGCTGCATCCTGCATCTATCAAAGTTTGCCAGAATCGAATGCTTGTAACTTTTTACTGGAGCGTCATAAAACCTTGAAATTTTGTGACAATAAAGAACTCGTGCCTCTGATCAATTTAAGCTATCGTTCATAGGTATGCTACCCTTGAGTCCCAAATCAAACACTGATAAAACTTCAAATGGCCCTAACTTCTACACGCTGCATCCTGCATCTATCAAAGTTTGCCAGAATCGAATGCTTGTAACTTTTTACTGGAGCGTCAGAAAACCTTGAAATTTTGTGACAATAAAGAACTCGTGCCTCTTATCAATTTAAGCTATCGCTCATAGCTATGCTACCCCTGAGTCCCAAATCAAACACTGATAAAACTTCAAATGGCCCTAACTTCTATACGGTGCGTCCTACACCTATCAAACATTGCAACATTCAAATGCTTGTAACTTTTTACTGGAGCGTCATAAAACCTTGAAATTTTGTGACAATAAATTACTCGTCCCTCTTATCAATTTAAGCTATCGTTCATAGCTATGCTACCCTTGAGTCCCAAATCAAACACTGATAAAACTTCAAATGGCCCTAACTTCTACACGCTGCATCCTGCATCTATCAAAGTTTGCCAGAATCGAATGTTTGTAACTTTTTACTGGAGCGTCATAAAACCTTGAAATTTTGTGACAATAAAGAACTCGTGCCTCTTATCAATTTAAGCTATCGTTCATAGGTATGCTACCCTTGAGTCCCAAATCAAACACTGAGAAAACTTCAAATGGCCCTAACTTCTACACGCTGCATCCTGCATCTATCAAATTTTGCCAGAATCGAATGCTTGTAACTTTTTACTGGAGCGTCATAAAACTTGAAATTTATTGACAATAAAGTAGTCGAGCCTATTATCAATTTAAGTTATCGGTCACAGCTATGCTACCCTTCAGTCCAAATCAAACACTGATAAAACTTCAAATTGTCCTAACTTCTATACGGTCCATCCTACACCTATCAATGTTTGCAACAATCAAATGCTGGAAACTTTTTACTGGAGCGTCATAAAACCTTGAAATTTTGTGACAATATAGTGCTCGAGCCTCTTATCAATTTAAGCTATCGCTCATAGCTATGCTACCCCTGAGTCCCAAATCAAACACTGATAAAACTTCAAATGGCCCTAACTTGTATACGGTGCGTCCTACACCTATCAAACTTTGCAACATTCAAATGCTTGTAAGTTTTTACTGGAGCGTTATAAAACCTTGAAATTTTGTGACAATAAATTACTCGTACCTCTTATCAATTTAAGCTATCGCTCATAGCTATGCTACCCGTGAGTCCCAAATCAAACACTGATCAAACTTCAAATGGCCCTAACTTCTATACGGTGCGTCCTACACCTATCAAACTTTGCAACATTCAAATGCTTGTAACTTTTTACTGGAGCGTCATAAAACCTTGAAATTTTGTGACAATAAATTACTCGTACCTCTTATCAATTTAAGCTATCGTTCATAGCTATGCTACCCTTGAGTCCCAAATCAAACACTGATCAAACTTCAAATGGCCCTAACTTCTACACGCTGCATCCTGCATCTATCAAAGTTTGCCAGAATCGAATGCTTGTAACTTTTTACTGGAGCGTCAGAAAACCTTGAAATTTTGTGACAAAAAATTACTCGTACCTCTTATCAATTTAAGCTATCGTTCATAGCTATGCTACCCTTGAGTCCCAAATCAAACACTGATCAAACTTCAAATGGCCCTAACTTCTATACGGTGCGTCCTACACCTATCAAACTTTGCAACATTCAAATGCTTGTAACTTTTTACTGGAGCGTCATAAAACCTTGAAATTTTAGACAATAAATTACTCGTTCCCCTTATCAATTTAAGCTATCGTTCATAGCTATGCTACCCTTGAGTCCCAAATCAAACACTGATCAAACTTCAAATGACCTTAACTTCTACACGCTGCATCCTGCATCTATCAAAGTTTGCCAGAATCGAATGCTTGTAACTTTTTACTGGAGCGTCATAAAACCTTGAAATTTTGTGACAATAAAGAACTCGTGCCTCTTATCAATTTAAGCTATCGCTCATAGCTATGCTACCCCTAAATCCTAAATCAAACACTGTTAAAACTTCAAATGGCCCTAACTTCTATACGGTGCGTCCTACACCTATCAAACTTTGCAGCATTCAAATGCTTGTAACTTTTTACTGGAGCGTCATAAAACCTTGAAATTTTGTGACAATATAGTGCTCGAGCCGCTTATCAATTTAAGCTATCGTTCATAGCTATGCTACCCTTGAGTCCCAAATCAAACACTGATAAAACTTCAAATGGCCCTAACTTCTACACGCTGCATCCTGCATCTATCAAACTTTGCCAGAATCGAATGCTTGTAACTTTTTCTGGAGCGTCAGAAAACCTTGAAATTTTGTGACAATAAATTACTCGTACCTCTTAGCAATTTAAGCTATCGTTCATAGCTATGCTACCCTTGAGTCCCAAATCAAACACTGATCAAACTTCAAATGGCCCTAACTTCTATACGCTGCATCCTGCATCTATCAAAGTTTGCCAGAATCGAATGCTTGTAACTTTTTACTGGAGCGTCATAAAACCTTGAAATTTTGTGACAATAAAGAACTCGTGCCTCTGATCAATTTAAGCTATCGTTCATAGGTATGCTACCCTTGAGTCCCAAATCAAACACTGATAAAACTTCAAATGGCCCTAACTTCTACACGCTGCATCCTGCATCTATCAAAGTTTGCCAGAATCGAATGCTTGTAACTTTTTACTGGAGCGTCAGAAAACCTTGAAATTTTGTGACAATAAAGAACTCGTGCCTCTTATCAATTTAAGCTATCGCTCATAGCTATGCTACCCCTGAGTCCCAAATCAAACACTGATAAAACTTCAAATGGCCCTAACTTCTATACGGTGCGTCCTACACCTATCAAACATTGCAACATTCAAATGCTTGTAACTTTTTACTGGAGCGTCATAAAACCTTGAAATTTTGTGACAATAAATTACTCGTACCTCTTATCAATTTAAGCTATCGTTCATAGCTATGCTACCCTTGAGTCCCAAATCAAACACTGATAAAACTTCAAATGGCCCTAACTTCTACACGCTGCATCCTGCATCTATCAAAGTTTGCCAGAATCGAATGTTTGTAACTTTTTACTGGAGCGTCATAAAACCTTGAAATTTTGTGACAATAAAGAACTCGTGCCTCTTATCAATTTAAGCTATCGTTCATAGGTATGCTACCCTTGAGTCCCAAATCAAACACTGAGAAAACTTCAAATGGCCCTAACTTCTACACGCTGCATCCTGCATCTATCAAATTTTGCCAGAATCGAATGCTTGTAACTTTTTACTGGAGCGTCATAAAACTTGAAATTTATTGACAATAAAGTAGTCGAGCCTATTATCAATTTAAGTTATCGGTCACAGCTATGCTACCCTTCAGTCCAAATCAAACACTGATAAAACTTCAAATTGTCCTAACTTCTATACGGTCCATCCTACACCTATCAATGTTTGCAACAATCAAATGCTGGAAACTTTTTACTGGAGCGTCATAAAACCTTGAAATTTTGTGACAATATAGTGCTCGAGCCTCTTATCAATTTAAGCTATCGCTCATAGCTATGCTACCCCTGAGTCCCAAATCAAACACTGATAAAACTTCAAATGGCCCTAACTTGTATACGGTGCGTCCTACACCTATCAAACTTTGCAACATTCAAATGCTTGTAAGTTTTTACTGGAGCGTTATAAAACCTTGAAATTTTGTGACAATAAATTACTCGTACCTCTTATCAATTTAAGCTATCGCTCATAGCTATGCTACCCGTGAGTCCCAAATCAAACACTGATCAAACTTCAAATGGCCCTAACTTCTATACGGTGCGTCCTACACCTATCAAACTTTGCAACATTCAAATGCTTGTAACTTTTTACTGGAGCGTCATAAAACCTTGAAATTTTGTGACAATAAATTACTCGTACCTCTTATCAATTTAAGCTATCGTTCATAGCTATGCTACCCTTGAGTCCCAAATCAAACACTGATCAAACTTCAAATGGCCCTAACTTCTACACGCTGCATCCTGCATCTATCAAAGTTTGCCAGAATCGAATGCTTGTAACTTTTTACTGGAGCGTCAGAAAACCTTGAAATTTTGTGACAAAAAATTACTCGTACCTCTTATCAATTTAAGCTATCGTTCATAGCTATGCTACCCTTGAGTCCCAAATCAAACACTGATCAAACTTCAAATGGCCCTAACTTCTATACGGTGCGTCCTACACCTATCAAACTTTGCAACATTCAAATGCTTGTAACTTTTTACTGGAGCGTCATAAAACCTTGAAATTTTAGACAATAAATTACTCGTTCCCCTTATCAATTTAAGCTATCGTTCATAGCTATGCTACCCTTGAGTCCCAAATCAAACACTGATCAAACTTCAAATGACCTTAACTTCTACACGCTGCATCCTGCATCTATCAAAGTTTGCCAGAATCGAATGCTTGTAACTTTTTACTGGAGCGTCATAAAACCTTGAAATTTTGTGACAATAAAGAACTCGTGCCTCTTATCAATTTAAGCTATCGCTCATAGCTATGCTACCCCTAAATCCTAAATCAAACACTGTTAAAACTTCAAATGGCCCTAACTTCTATACGGTGCGTCCTACACCTATCAAACTTTGCAGCATTCAAATGCTTGTAACTTTTTACTGGAGCGTCATAAAACCTTGAAATTTTGTGACAATAAATTACTCGTACCTCTTATCAATTTAAGCTATCGTTCATAGCTATGCTACCCTTGAGTCCCAAATCAAACACTGATCAAACTTCAAATGGCCCTAACTTCTACACGCTGCATCCTGCATCTATCAAACTTTGCCAGAATCGAATGCTTTTAACTTTTTCTGGAGCGTCAGAAAACCTTGAAATTTTGTGACAATAAATTACTCGTACCTCTTAGCAATTTAAGCTATCGTTCATAGCTATGCTACCCTTGAGTCCCAAATCAAACACTGATCAAACTTCAAATGGCCCTAACTTCTATACGCTGCATCCTGCATCTATCAAAGTTTGCCAGAATCGAATGCTTGTAACTTTTTACTGGAGCGTCATAAAACCTTGAAATTTTGTGACAATAAAGAACTCGTGCCTCTGATCAATTTAAGCTATCGTTCATAGGTATGCTACCCTTGAGTCCCAAATCAAACACTGATAAAACTTCAAATGGCCCTAACTTCTACACGCTGCATCCTGCATCTATCAAAGTTTGCCAGAATCGAATGCTTGTAACTTTTTACTGGAGCGTCAGAAAACCTTGAAATTTTGTGACAATAAAGAACTCGTGCCTCTTATCAATTTAAGCTATCGCTCATAGCTATGCTACCCCTGAGTCCCAAATCAAACACTGATAAAACTTCAAATGGCCCTAACTTCTATACGGTGCGTCCTACACCTATCAAACATTGCAACATTCAAATGCTTGTAACTTTTTACTGGAGCTTCTTAAAACCTTGAAATTTTGTGACAATAAATTACTCGTACCTCTTATCAATTTAAGCTATCGTTCATAGCTATGCTACCCTTGAGTCCCAAATCAAACACTGATAAAACTTCAAATGGCCCTAACTTCTACACGCTGCATCCTGCATCTATCAAAGTTTGCCAGAATCGAATGTTTGTAACTTTTTACTGGAGCGTCATAAAACCTTGAAATTTTGTGACAATAAAGAACTCGTGCCTCTTATCAATTTAAGCTATCGTTCATAGGTATGCTACCCTTGAGTCCCAAATCAAACACTGAGAAAACTTCAAATGGCCCTAACTTCTACACGCTGCATCCTGCATCTATCAAATTTTGCCAGAATCGAATGCTTGTAACTTTTTACTGGAGCGTCATAAAACTTGAAATTTATTGACAATAAAGTAGTCGAGCCTATTATCAATTTAAGTTATCGGTCACAGCTATGCTACCCTTCAGTCCAAATCAAACACTGATAAAACTTCAAATTGTCCTAACTTCTATACGGTCCATCCTACACCTATCAATGTTTGCAACAATCAAATGCTGGAAACTTTTTACTGGAGCGTCATAAAACCTTGAAATTTTGTGACAATATAGTGCTCGAGCCTCTTATCAATTTAAGCTATCGCTCATAGCTATGCTACCCCTGAGTCCCAAATCAAACACTGATAAAACTTCAAATGGCCCTAACTTGTATACGGTGCGTCCTACACCTATCAAACTTTGCAACATTCAAATGCTTGTAAGTTTTTACTGGAGCGTTATAAAACCTTGAAATTTTGTGACAATAAATTACTCGTACCTCTTATCAATTTAAGCTATCGCTCATAGCTATGCTACCCGTGAGTCCCAAATCAAACACTGATCAAACTTCAAATGGCCCTAACTTCTATACGGTGCGTCCTACACCTATCAAACTTTGCAACATTCAAATGCTTGTAACTTTTTACTGGAGCGTCATAAAACCTTGAAATTTTGTGACAATAAATTACTCGTACCTCTTATCAATTTAAGCTATCGTTCATAGCTATGCTACCCTTGAGTCCCAAATCAAACACTGATCAAACTTCAAATGGCCCTAACTTCTACACGCTGCATCCTGCATCTTTCAAAGTTTGCCAGAATCGAGTGCTTGTAACTTTTTACTGGAGCGTCAGAAAACCTTGAAATTTTGTGACAAAAAATTACTCGTACCTCTTATCAATTTAAGCTATCGTTCATAGCTATGCTACCCTTGAGTCCCAAATCAAACACTGATCAAACTTCAAATGGCCCTAACTTCTATACGGTGCGTCCTACACCTATCAAACTTTGCAACATTCAAATGCTTGTAACTTTTTACTGGAGCGTCATAAAACCTTGAAATTTTAGACAATAAATTACTCGTTCCCCTTATCAATTTAAGCTATCGTTCATAGCTATGCTACCCTTGAGTCCCAAATCAAACACTGATCAAACTTCAAATGACCTTAACTTCTACACGCTGCATCCTGCATCTATCAAAGTTTGCCAGAATCGAATGCTTGTAACTTTTTACTGGAGCGTCATAAAACCTTGAAATTTTGTGACAATAAAGAACTCGTGCCTCTTATCAATTTAAGCTATCGCTCATAGCTATGCTACCCCTAAATCCTAAATCAAACACTGTTAAAACTTCAAATGGCCCTAACTTCTATACGGTGCGTCCTACACCAATCAAACTTTGCAGCATTCAAATGCTTGTAACTTTTTACTGGAGCGTCATAAAACCTTGAAATTTTGTGACAATAAATTACTCGTACCTCTTATCAATTTAAGCTATCGTTCATAGCTATGCTACCCTTGAGTCCCAAATCAAACACTGATCAAACTTCAAATGGCCCTAACTTCTATACGGTGCGTCCTCTACCTATCAAACTTTGCAATATTCAAATGCATGTAACTTTTTACTGGAGCGTCATAAAACCTTGAAATTTTGTGACAATAAAGAACTCGTGCCTCTTATCAATTTAAGCTATCGCTCATAGCTATGCTACCCCTGAGTCCCCAATCAAACACTGATAAAACTTCAAATGGCCCTAACTTCTATACGGTGCGTCCTATACCTATCAAAGTTTGCAACATTCAAATGCTTGTAACTTTTTACTGGAGCGTCATAAAACCTTGAAATTTTGTGACAATAAAGTAGTCGAACCTCTTATCAATTTAAGCTATCGCTCATAGCTATGCTACCCCTAAATCCCAAATCAAACACTGATAAAACTTCAAATGGCCCTAACTTCTATACGGTGCGTCCTACACCTATCAAACTTTGCAGCATTCAAATGCTTGTAACTTTTTACTGGAGCGTCATAAAACCTTGAAATTTTGTGACAATAAATTACTCGTACCTCTTATCAATTTAAGCTCTCGTTCATAGCTATGCTACCCTTGAGTCCCAAATCAAACACTGATCAAACTTCAAATGGCCCTAACTTATACACGCTGCATCCTGCATCTTTCAAAGTTTGCCAGAATCGAATGCTTGTAACTTTTTACTGTAGCGTCATAAAACCTTGAAATTTTGTGACAATATAGTGCTCGAGCCGCTTATCAATTTAAGCTATCGTTCATAGCTATGCTACCCTTGAGTCCCAAATCAAACACTGATAAAACTTCAAATGGCCCTAACTTCTACACGCTGCATCCTGCATCTATCAAACTTTGCCAGAATCGAATGCTTGTAACTTTTTCTGGAGCGTCAGAAAACCTTGAAATTTTGTGACAATAAATTACTCGTACCTCTTAGCAATTTAAGCTATCGTTCATAGCTATGCTACCCTTGAGTCCCAAATCAAACACTGATAAAACTTCAAATGGCCCTAACTTCTACACGCTGCATCCTGCATCTATCAAAGTTTGCCAGAATCGAATGCTTGTAACTTTTTACTGGAGCGTCAGAAAACCTTGAAATTTTGTGACAATAAAGAACTCGTGCCTCTTATCAATTTAAGCTATCGCTCATAGCTATGCTACCCCTGAGTCCCAAATCAAACACTGATAAAACTTCAAATGGCCCTAACTTCTATACGGTGCGTCCTACACCTATCAAACATTGCAACATTCAAATGCTTGTAACTTTTTACTGGAGCGTCATAAAACCTTGAAATTTTGTGACAATAAATTACTCGTACCTCTTATCAATTTAAGCTATCGTTCATAGCTATGCTACCCTTGAGTCCCAAATCAAACACTGATAAAACTTCAAATGGCCCTAACTTCTACACGCTGCATCCTGCATCTATCAAAGTTTGCCAGAATCGAATGTTTGTAACTTTTTACTGGAGCGTCATAAAACCTTGAAATTTTGTGACAATAAAGAACTCGTGCCTTTTATCAATTTAAGCTATCGTTCATAGCTATGCTACCCTTGAGTCCCAAATCAAACACTGAGAAAACTTCAAATGGCCCTAACTTCTACACGCTGCATCCTGCATCTATCAAATTTTGCCAGAATCGAATGCTTGTAACTTTTTACTGGAGCGTCATAAAACTTGAAATTTATTGACAATAAAGTAGTCGAGCCTATTATCAATTTAAGTTATCGGTCACAACTATGCTACCCTTCAGTCCAAATCAAACACTGATAAAACTTCAAATTGTCCTAACTTCTATACGGTCCACCCTACACCTATCAATGTTTGCAACAATCAAATGCTGGAAACTTTTTACTGGAGCGTCATAAAACCTTGAAATTTTGTGACAATATAGTGCTCGAGCCTCTTATCAATTTAAGCTATCGCTCATAGCTATGCTACCCCTGAGTCCCAAATCAAACACTGATAAAACTTCAAATGGCCCTAACTTGTATACGGTGCGTCCTACACCTATCAAACTTTGCAACATTCAAATGCTTGTAAGTTTTTACTGGAGCGTTATAAAACCTTGAAATTTTGTGACAATAAATTACTCGTACCTCTTATCAATTTAAGCTATCGCTCATAGCTATGCTACCCGTGAGTCCCAAATCAAACACTGATCAAACTTCAAATGGCCCTAACTTCTATACGGTGCGTCCTACACCTATCAAACTTTGCAACATTCAAATGCTTGTAACTTTTTACTGGAGCGTCATAAAACCTTGAAATTTTGTGACAATAAATTACTCGTACCTCTTATCAATTTAAGCTATCGTTCATAGCTATGCTACCCTTGAGTCCCAAATCAAACACTGATCAAACTTCAAATGGCCCTAACTTCTACACGCTGCATCCTGCATCTTTCAAAGTTTGCCAGAATCGAGTGCTTGTAACTTTTTACTGGAGCGTCAGAAAACCTTGAAATTTTGTGACAAAAAATTACTCGTACCTCTTATCAATTTAAGCTATCGTTCATAGCTATGCTACCCTTGAGTCCCAAATCAAACACTGATCAAACTTCAAATGGCCCTAACTTCTATACGGTGCGTCCTACACCTATCAAACTTTGCAACATTCAAATGCTTGTAACTTTTTACTGGAGCGTCATAAAACCTTGAAATTTTAGACAATCAATTACTCGTACCCCTTATCAATTTAAGCTATCGTTCATAGCTATGCTACCCTTGAGTCCCAAATCAAACACTGATCAAACTTCAAATGACCCTAACTTATACACGCTGCATCCTGCATCTATCAAAGTTTGCCAGAATCGAATGCTTGTAACTTTTTACTGGAGCGTCATAAAACCTTGAAATTTTGTGACAATAAAGAACTCGTGCCTCTTATCAATTTAAGCTATCGCTCATAGCTATGCTACCCCTAAATCCCAATTCAAACACTGTTAAAACTTCCAATGGCCCTAACTTCTATACGGTGCGTCCTACACCTATCAAACTTTGCAGCATTCAAATGCTTGTAACTTTTTACTGGAGCGTCATAAAACCTTGAAATTTTGTGACAATAAATTACTCGTACCTCTTATCAATTTTAGCTATCGTTCATAGCTATGCTACCCTTGAGTCCCAAATCAAACACTGATCAAACTTCAAATGGCCCTAACTTCTACACGCTGCATCCTGCATCTTTCAAAGTTTGCCAGAATCGAATGCTTGTAACTTTTTACTGTAGCGTCATAAAACCTTGAAATTTTGTGACAATATAGTGCACGAGCCGCTTTTCAATTTAAGCTATCGTTCATAGCTATGCTACCCTTGAGTCCCAAATCAAACACTGATCAAACTTCAAATGGCCCTAACTTCTACACGCTGCATCCTGCATCTATCAAAGTTTGCCAGCATCGAATGCTTGTAACTTTTTACTGGAGCGTCATAAAACCTTGAAATTTTGTGACAATAACTTACTCGTACCTCTTATCAATTTAAGCTATCGTTCATAGCTATGCTACCCTTGAGTCCCAAATCAAACGCTGATCAAACTTCAAATGGCCCTAACTTCTATACGGTGCGTCCTACACCTATCAAACTTTGCAACATTCAAATGCTTGTAACTTTTTACTGGAGCGTCATAAAACTTGAAATTTATTGACAATAAAGTAGTCGAGCCTATTATCAATTTAAGTTATCGGTCACAGCTATGCTACCCTTCAGTCCAAATCAAACACTGATAAAACTTCAAATTGTCCTTACTTCTATACGGTCCATCCTACACCTATCAATGTTTGCAACAATCAAATGCTGGAAACTTTTTACTGGAGCGTCATAAAACCTTGAAATTTTGTGACAATATAATGCTCGAGCCTCTTATCAATTTAAGCTATCGCTCATAGCTATGCTACCCCTGAGTCCCAAATCAAGCACTGATAAAACTTCAAATGGCCCTAACTTGTATACGGTGCGTCCTACACCTATCAAACTTTGCAACATTCAAATGCTTCTAAGTTTTTACTGGAGCGTTATAAAACCTTGAAATTTTGTGACAATAAATTACTCGTACCTCTTATCAATTTAAGCTATCGTTCATAGCTATGCTACCCTTGAGTCCCAAATCAAACACTGATCAAACTTCAAATGGCCCTAACTTCTACACGCTGCATCCTGCATCTATCAAAGTTTGCCAGAAACGAATGCTTGTAACTTTTTACTGGAGCGTCATAAAACCTTGAAATTTTGTGACAATAAAGAACTCGTGCCTCTGATCAATTTAAGCTATCGTTCATAGGTATGCTACCCTTGAGTCCCAAATCAAACACTGATAAAACTTCAAATGGCCCTAACTTCTACACGCTGCATCCTGCATCTATCAAAGTTTGCCAGAATCGAATGCTTGTAACTTTTTACTGGAGCGTCAGAAAACCTTGAAATTTTGTGACAATAAAGAACTCGTGCCTCTTATCAATTTAAGCTATCGCTCATAGCTATGCTACCCCTGAGTCCCAAATCAAACACTGATAAAACTTCAAATGGCCCTAACTTCTATACGGTGCGTCCTATACCTATCTAAGTTTGCAACATTCAAATGCTTGTAACTTTTTACTGGAGCGTCATAAAACCTTGAAATTTTGTGACAATAAAGTACTCGAGCCTCTTATCAATTTAAGCTATCGCTCATAGCTATGCTACCCCTAAATCCCAAATCAAACACTGATAAAACTTCAAATGGCCCTAACTTCTATACGGTGCGTCCTACACCTATCAAACTTTGCAGCATTCAAATGCTTGTAACTTTTTACTGGAGCGTCATAAAACCTTGAAATTTTGTGACAATAAATTACTCGTACCTCTTATCAATTTAAGCTATCGTTCATAGCTATGCTACCCTTGAGTCCCAAATCAAACACTGATCAAACTTCAAATGTCCCTAACTTCTACACGCTGCATCCTGCATCTATCAAAGTTTGCCAGAATCGAATGCTTGTAACTTTTTACTGGAGCGTCATAAAACCTTGAAATTTTGTGACAATAAAGAACTCGTGGCTCTGATCAATTTAAGCTATCGTTCATAGGTATGCTACCCTTGAGTCCCAAATCAAACACTGATAAAACTTCAAATGGCCCTAACTTCTACACGCTGCATCCTGCATCTATCAAAGTTTGCCAGAATCGAATGCTTGTAACTTTTTACTGGAGCGTCAGAAAACCTTGAAATTTTGTGACAATAAAGAACTCGTGCCTCTTATCAATTTAAGCTATCGCTCATAGCTATGCTACCCCTGAGTCCCAAATCAAACACTGATAAAACTTCAAATGGCCCTAACTTCTATACGGTGCGTCCTACACCTATCAAACATTGCAACATTCAAATGCTTGTAACTTTTTACTAGAGCGTCATAAAACCTTGAAATTTTGTGACAATAAATTACTCGTACCTCTTATCAATTTAAGCTATCGTTCATATGCTACCCTTGAGTCCCAAATCAAACACTGATAAAACTTCAAATGGCCCTAACTTCTACACGCTGCATCCTGCATCTATCAAAGTTTGCCAGTATCGAATGTTTGTAACTTTTTACTGGAGCGTCATAAAACCTTGAAATTTTGTGACAATAAAGAACTCGTGCCTCTTATCAATTTAAGCTATTGTTCATAGGTATGCTACCCTTGAGTCCCAAATCAAACACTGATAAAACTTCAAATGGCCCTAACTTCTACACGCTGCATCCTGCATCTATCAAAGTTTGCCAGAATCGAATGCTTGTAACTTTTTACTGGAGCGTCATAAAACTTGAAATTTATTGACAATAAAGTAGTCGAGCCTATTATCAATTTAAGTTATCGGTCACAGCTATGCTACCCTTCAGTCCAAATCAAACACTGATCAAACTTCAAATGGCCCTAACTTGTACACGCTGCATCCTGCATCTATCAAAGTTTGCCAGCATCGAATGCTTGTAACTTTTTACTGGAGCGTCATAAAACCTTGAAATTTTGTGACAATAACTTACTCGTACCTCTTATCAATTGAAGCTATCGTTCATAGCTATGCTACCCTTGAGTCCCAAATCAAACGCTGATCAAACTTCAAATGGCCCTAACTTCTATACGGTGCGTCCTACACCTAACAAACTTTGCAACATTCAAATGCTTGTAACTTTTTACTGGAGCGTCATAAAACTTGAAATTTATTGACAATAAAGTAGTCGAGCCTATTATCAATTTAAGTTATCGGTCACAGCTATGCTACCCTTCAGTCCAAATCAAACACTGATAAAACTTCAAATTGTCCTTACTTCTATACGGTCCATCCTACACCTATCAATGTTTGCAACAATCAAATGCTGGAAACTTTTTACTGGAGCGTCATAAAACCTTGAAATTTTGTGACAATATAATGCTCGAGCCTCTTATCAATTTAAGCTATCGCTCATAGCTATGCTACCCCTGAGTCCCAAATCAAGCACTGATAAAACTTCAAATGGCCCTAACTTGTATACGGTGCGTCCTACACCTATCAAACTTTGCAACATTCAAATGCTTCTAAGTTTTTACTGGAGCGTTATAAAACCTTGAAATTTTGTGACAATAAATTACTCGTACCTCTTATCAATTTAAGCTATCGTTCATAGCTATGCTACCCTTGAGTCCCAAATCAAACACTGATCAAACTTCAAATGGCCCTAACTTCTACACGCTGCATCCTGCATCTATCAAAGTTTGCCAGAATCGAATGCTTGTAACTTTTTACTGGAGCGTCATAAAACCTTGAAATTTTGTGACAATAAAGAACTCGTGCCTCTGATCAATTTAAGCTATCGTTCATAGGTATGCTACCCTTGAGTCCCAAATCAAACACTGATAAAACTTCAAATGGCCCTAACTTCTACACGCTGCATCCTGCATCTATCAAAGTTTGCCAGAATCGAATGCTTGTAACTTTTTACTGGAGCGTCAGAAAACCTTGAAATTTTGTGACAATAAAGAACTCGTGCCTCTTATCAATTTAAGCTATCGCTCATAGCTATGCTACCCCTGAGTCCCAAATCAAACACTGATAAAACTTCAAATGGCCCTAACTTCTATACGGTGCGTCCTATACCTATCTAAGTTTGCAACATTCAAATGCTTGTAACTTTTTACTGGAGCGTCATAAAACCTTGAAATTTTGTGACAATAAAGTACTCGAGCCTCTTATCAATTTAAGCTATCGCTCATAGCTATGCTACCCCTAAATCCCAAATCAAACACTGATAAAACTTCAAATGGCCCTAACTTCTATACGGTGCGTCCTACACCTATCAAACTTTGCAGCATTCAAATGCTTGTAACTTTTTACTGGAGCGTCATAAAACCTTGAAATTTTGTGACAATAAATTACTCGTACCTCTTATCAATTTAAGCTATCGTTCATAGCTATGCTACCCTTGAGTCCCAAATCAAACACTGATCAAACTTCAAATGTCCCTAACTTCTACACGCTGCATCCTGCATCTATCAAAGTTTGCCAGAATCGAATGCTTGTAACTTTTTACTGGAGCGTCATAAAACCTTGAAATTTTGTGACAATAAAGAACTCGTGCCTCTGATCAATTTAAGCTATCGTTCATAGGTATGCTACCCTTGAGTCCCAAATCAAACACTGATAAAATTTCAAATGGCCCTAACTTCTACACGCTGCATCCTGCATCTATCAAAGTTTGCCAGAATCGAATGCTTGTAACTTTTTACTGGAGCGTCAGAAAACCTTGAAATTTTGTGACAATAAAGAACTCGTGCCTCTTATCAATTTAAGCTATCGCTCATAGCTATGCTACCCCTGAGTCCCAAATCAAACACTGATAAAACTTCAAATGGCCCTAACTTCTATACGGTGCGTCCTACACCTATCAAACATTGCAACATTCAAATGCTTGTAACTTTTTACTAGAGCGTCATAAAACCTTGAAATTTTGTGACAATAAATTACTCGTACCTCTTATCAATTTAAGCTATCGTTCATAGCTATGCTACCCTTGAGTCCCAAATCAAACACTGATAAAACTTCAAATGGCCCTAACTTCTACACGCTGCATCCTACACCTATCAATGTTTGCAACAATCAAATGCTGGAAACTTTTTACTGGAGCGTCATAAAACCTTGAAATTTTGTGACAATATAGTGCTCGAGCCTCTTATCAATTTAAGCTATCGCTCATAGCTATGCTCCCCTGAGTCCCAAATCAAACACTGATAAAACTTCAAATGGCCCTAACTTGTATACGGTGCGTCCTACACCTATCAAACTTTGCAACATTCAAATGCTTATAAGTTTTTACTGGAGCGTTATAAAACCTTGAAATTTTGTGACAATAAATTACTCGTACCTCTTATCAATTTAAGCTATCGCTCATAGCTATGCTACCCTTGAGTCCCAAATCAAACACTGATCAAACTTCAAATGGCCCTAACTTCTATACGGTGCGTCCTACACCTATCAAACTTTGCAACATTCAAATGCTTGTAACTTTTTACTGGAGCGTCATAAAACCTTGAAATTTTGTGACAATAAATTACTCGTACCTCTTATCAATTTAAGCTATCCTTCATAGCTATGCTACCCTTGAGTCCCAAATCAAACACTGATCAAACTTCAAATGGCCCTAACTTCTACACGCTGCATCCTGCATCTTTCAAACTTTGCCAGAATCGAGTGCTTGTAACTTTTTACTGGAGCGTCAGGAAACCTTGAAATTTTGTGACAAAAAATTACTCGTACCTCTTATCAATTTAAGCTATCGTTCATAGCTATGCTACCCTTGAGTCCCAAATCAAACACTGATCAAACTTCAAATGGCCCTAACTTCTATACGGTGCGTCCTACACATATCAAACTTTGCAACATTCAAATGCTTGTAACTTTTTACTGGAGCGTCATAAAACCTTGAAATTTTAGACAATAAATTACTCGTACCTCTTATCAATTTAAGCTATCGTTCATAGCTATGCTACCCTTGAGTCCCAAATCAAACACTGATCAAACTTCAAATGACCCTAACTTCTACACGCTGCATCCTGCATCTATCAAAGTTTGCCAGAATCGAATGCTTGTAACTTTTTACTGGAGCGTCATAAAACCTTGAAATTTTGTGACAATAAAGAACTCGTGCCTCTGATCAATTTAAGCTATCGTTCATAGGTATGCTACCCTTGAGTCCCAAATCAAACACTGATAAAACTTCAAATGGCCCTAACTTCTACACGCTGCATCCTGCATCTATCAAAGTTTGCCAGAATCGAATGCTTGTAACTTTTTACTGGAGCGTCAGAAAACCTTGAAATTTTGTGACAATAAAGAACTCGTGCCTCTTATCAATTTAAGCTATCGCTCATAGCTATGCTACCCCTGAGTCCCAAATCAAACACTGATAAAACTTCAAATGGCCCTAACTTCTATACGGTGCGTCCTACACCTATCAAACATTGCAACATTCAAATGCTTGTAACTTTTTACTGGAGCGTCATAAAACCTTGAAATTTTGTGACAATAAATTACTCGTACCTCTTATCAATTTAAGCTATCGTTCATAGCTATGCTACCCTTGAGTCCACACGCTGCATCCTGCATCTATTAAAGTTTGCCAGAATCGAATGCTTGTAACTTTTTACTGGAGCGTCAGAAAACCTTGAAATTTTGTGACAATAAAGAACTCGTGCCTCTTATCAATTTAAGCTATCGCTCATAGCTATGCTACCCCTGAGTCCCAAATCAAACACTGATAAAACTTCAAATGGCCCTAACTTCTATACGGTGCGTCCTACACCTATCAAACATTGCAACATTCAAATGCTTGTAACTTTTTACTGGAGCGTCATAAAACCTTGAAATTTTGTGACAATAAATTACTCGTACCTCTTATCAATTTAAGCTATCGTTCATAGCTATGCTACCCTTGAGTCCCAAATCAAACACTGATAAAACTTCAAATGGCCCTAACTTCTAACCGCTGCATCCTGCATCTATCAAAGTTTGCCAGAATCGAATGTTTGTAACTTTTTACTGGAGCGTCATAAATCCTTGAAATTTTGTGACAATAAAGAACTCGTGCCTCTTATCAATTTAAGCTATCGTTCATAGGTATGCTACCCTTGAGTCCCAAATCAAACACTGATAAAACTTCAAATGGCCCTAACTTCTACACGCTGCATCCGGCATCTATCAAAGTTTGCCAGAATCGAATGCTTGTAACTTTTTACTGGAGCGTCATAAGACTTGAAATTTATTGACAATAAAGTAGTCGAGCCTATTATCAATTTAAGTTATCGGTCACAGCTATGCTACCCTTCAGTCCAAATCAAACACTGATAAAACTTCAAATTGTCCTAACTTCTATACGGTCCATCCTACACCTATCAATGTTTGCAACAATCAAATGCTGGAAACTTTTTACTGGAGCGTCATAAAACCTTGAAATTTTGTGACAATATAGTGCTCGAGCCTCTTATCAATTTAAGCTATCGCTCATAACTATGCTACCCCTGAGTCCCAAATCAAACACTGATAAAACTTCAAATGGCCCTAACTTGTATACGGTGCGTCCTACACCTATCAAACTTTGCAACATTCAAATGCTTGTAAGTTTTTACTGGAGCGTTATAAAACCTTGAAATTTTGTGACAATAAATTACTCGTACCTCTTATCAATTTAAGCTATCGCTCATAGCTATGCTACCCTTGAGTCCCAAATCAAACACTGATCAAACTTCAAATGGCCCTAACTTCTATACGGTGCGTCCTACACCTATCAAACTTTGCAACATTCAAATGCTTGTAACTTTTTACTGGAGCGTCATAAAACCTTGAAATTTTGTGACAATAAATTACTCGTACCTCTTATCAATTTAAGCTATCGTTCATAGCTATGCTACCCTTGAGTCCCAAATCAAACACTGATCAAACTTCAAATGGCCCTAACTTCTACACGCTGCATCCTGCATCTGTCAAACTTTGCCAGAATCGAGTGCTTGTAACTTTTTACTGGAGCGTCAGAAAACCTTGAAATTTTGTGACAAAAAATTACTCGTACCTCTTATCAATTTAAGCTATCGTTCATAGCTATGCTACCCTTGAGTCCCAAATCAAACACTGATCAAACTTCAAATGGCCCTAACTTCTATACGGTGCGTCCTACACATATCAAACTTTGCAACATTCAAATGCTTGTAACTTTTTACTGGAGCGTCATAAAACCTTGAAATTTTAGACAATAAATTACTCGTACCTCTTATCAATTTAAGCTATCGTTCATAGCTATGCTACCCTTGAGTCCCAAATCAAACACTGATCAAACTTCAAATGACCCTAACTTCTACACGCTGCATCCTGCATCTATCAAAGTTTGCAACATTCAAATGCTTGTAACTTTTTACTGGAGCGTCAGAAAACCTTGAAATTTTGTGACAATAAAGAACTCGTGCCTCTTATCAATTTAAGCTATCGCTCATAGCTATGCTACCCCTGAGTCCCAAATCAAACACTGATAAAACTTCAAATGGCCCTAACTTCTATACGGTGCGTCCTACACCTATCAAACATTGCAACATTCAAATGCTTGTAACTTTTTACTGGAGCGTCATAAAACCTTGAAATTTTGTGACAATAAATTACTCGTACCTCTTATCAATTTAAGCTATCGTTCATAGCTATGCTACACTTGAGTCCCAAATCAAACACTGATAAAACTTCAAATGGCCCTAACTTCTACACGCTGCATCCTGCATCTATCAAAGTTTGCCAGAATCGAATGTTTGTAACTTTTTACTGGAGCGTCATAAAACCTTGAAATTTTGTGACAATAAAGAACTCGTGCCTCTTATCAATTTAAGCTATCGTTCATAGGTATGCTACCCTTGAGTCCCAAATCAAACACTGATAAAACTTCAAATGGCCCTAATTTCTACACGCTGCATCCTGCATCTATCAAAGTTTGCCAGAATCGAATGCTTGTAACTTTTTACTGGAGCGTCATAAAACTTGAAATTTATTGACAATAAAGTAGTCGAGCCTATTATCAATTTAAGTTATCGGTCACAGCTATGCTACCCTTCAGTCCAAATAAAACACTGACAAAACTTCAAATTGTCCTAACTTCTATACGGTCCATCCTACACCTATCAATGTTTGCAACAATCAAATGCTGGAAACTTTTTACTGGAGCGTCATAAAACCTTGAAATTTTGTGACAATATAGTGCTCGAGCCTCTTATCAATTTAAGCTATCGCTCATAGCTATGCTACCCCTGAGTCCCAAATCAAACACTGATAAAACTTCAAATGGCCCTAACTTGTATACGGTGCGTCCTACACCTATCAAACTTTGCAACATTCAAATGCTTGTAAGTTTTTACTGGAGCGTTATAAAACCTTGAAATTTTGTGACAATAAATTACTCGTACCTCTTATCAATTTAAGCTATCGCTCATAGCTATGCTACCCTTGAGTCCCAAATCAAACACTGATCAAACTTCAAATGGCCCTAACTTCTATACGGTGCGTCCTACACCTATCAAACTTTGCAACATTCAAATGCTTGTAACTTTTTACTGGAGCGTCATAAAACCTTGAAATTTTGTGACAATAAATTACTCGTACCTCTTATCAATTTAAGCTATCGTTCATAGCTATGCTACCCTTGAGTCCCAAATCAAACACTGATCAAACTTCAAATGGCCCTAACTTCTACACGCTGCATCCTGCATCTTTCAAACTTTGCCAGAATCGAGTGCTTGTAACTTTTTACTGGAGCGTCAGAAAACCTTGAAATTTTGTGACAAAAAATTACTCGTAGCTCTTATCAATTTAAGCTATCGTTCATAGCTATGCTACCCTTGAGTCCCAAATCAAACACTGATCAAACTTCAAATGGCCCTAACTTCTATACGGTGCGTCCTACACATATCAAACTTTGCAACATTCAAATGCTTGTAACTTTTTACTGGAGCGTCATAAAACCTTGAAATTTTAGACAATAAATTACTCGTACCTCTTATCAATTTAAGCTATCGTTCATAGCTATGCTACCCTTGAGTCCCAAATCAAACACTGATCAAACTTCAAATGACCCTAACTTCTACACGCTGCATCCTGCATCTATCAAAGTTTGCCAGAATCGAATGCTTGTAACTTTTTACTGGAGCGTCAAAAAACCTTGAAATTTTGTGACAATAAATTACTCGTACCTCTTAGCAATTTAAGCTATCGTTCATAGCTATGCTACCCTTGAGTCCCAAATAAAACACTGATCAAACTTCAAATGGCCCTAACTTCTATACGGTGCGTCCTACACCTATCAAACTTTGCAACATTCAAATGCTTGTAAGTTTTTACTGGAGCGTCAGAAAACCTTGAAATTTTGTGACAAAAAATTACTCGTACCTCTTATCAATTTAAGCTATCGTTCATAGCTATGCTACCCTTGAGTCCCAAATCAAACACTGAACAAACTTCAAATGGCCCTAACTTCTATACGGTGCGTCCTACACATATCAAACTTTGCAACATTCAAATGCTTGTAACTTTTTACTGGAGCGTCATAAAACCTTGAAATTTTAGACAATAAATTACTCGTACCTCTTATCAATTTAAGCTATCGTTCATAGCTATGCTACCCTTGAGTCCCAAATCAAACACTGATCAAACTTCAAATGACCCTAACTTCTACACGCTGCATCCTGCATCTATCAAAGTTTGCCAGAATCGAATGCTTGTAACTTTTTACTGGAGCGTCATAAAACCTTGAAATTTTGTGACAATAAAGAACTCGTGCCTCTGATCAATTTATGCTATCGTTCATAGGTATGCTACCCTTGAGTCCCAAATCAAACACTGATAAAACTTCAAATGGCCCTAACTTCTACACGCTGCATCCTGCATCTATCAAAGTTTGCCAGAATCGAATGCTTGTAACTTTTTACTGGAGCGTCAGAAAACCTTGAAATTTTGTGACAATAAAGAACTCGTGCCTCTTATCAATTTAAGCTATCGCTCATAGCTATGCTACCCCTGAGTCCCAAATCAAACACTGATAACTTCTATACGGTGCGTCCTACACCTATCAAATATTGCAACATTCAAATGCTTGTAACTTTTTACTGGAGCGTCATAAAACCTTGAAATTTTGTGACAATAAATTACTCGTACCTCTTATCAATTTAAGCTATCGTTCATAGCTATGCTACCCTTGAGTCCCAAATCAAACACTGATCAAACTTCAAATGGCCCTAACTTCTACACGCTGCATCCTGCATCTATCAAAGTTTGCCAGAATCGAATGCTTGTAACTTTTTACTGGAGCGTCAGAAAACCTTGAAATTTTGTGACAATAAAGAACTCGTGCCTCTTATCAATTTAAGCTATCGCTCATAGCTATGCTACCCCTGAGTCCCAAATCAAACACTGATAAAACTTCAAATGGCCCTAACTTCTATACGGTGCGTCCTACACCTATCAAACATTGCAACATTCAAATGCTTGTAACTTTTTACTGGAGCGTCATAAAACCTTGAAATTTTGTGACAATAAATTACTCGTACCTCTTATCAATTTAAGCTATCGTTCATAGCTATGCTACCCTTGAGTCCCAAATCAAACACTGATAAAACTTCAAATGGCCCTAACTTCTACACGTTGCATCCTGCATCTATCAAAGTTTGCCAGAATCGAATGTTTGTAACTTTTTACTGAAGCGTCATAAAACCTTGAAATTTTGTGACAATAAAGAACTCGTGCCTCTTATCAATTTAAGCTATCGTTCATAGGTATGCTACCCTTGAGTCCCAAATCAATCACTGATCAAACTTCAAATGACCCTAACTTCTACACGCTGCATCCTGCATCTATCAAAGTTTGCCAGAATCGAATGCTTGTAACTTTTTACTGGAGCGTCATAAAACCTTGAAATTTTGTGACAATAAATTACTCGTACCTCTTAGCAATTTAAGCTATCGTTCATAGCTATGCTACCCTTGAGTCCCAAATCAAACACTGAACAAACTTCAAATGGCCCTAACTTCTATACGGTGCGTCCTACACATATCAAACTTTGCAACATTCAAATGCTTGTAACTTTTTACTGGAGCGTCATAAAACCTTGAAATTTCAGACAATAAATTACTCGTACCTCTTATCAATTTAAGCTATCGTTCATAGCTATGCTACCCTTGAGTCCCAAATCAAACACTGATCAAACTTCAAATGACCCTAACTTCTACACGCTGCATCCTGCATCTATCAAAGTTTGCCAGAATCGAATGCTTGTAACTTTTTACTGGAGCGTCATAAAACCTTGAAATTTTGTGACAATAAAGAACTCGTGCCTCTGATCAATTTAAGCTATCGTTCATAGGTATGCTACCCTTGAGTCCCAAATCAAACACTGATAAAACTTCAAATGGCCCTAACTTCTACACGCTGCATCCTGCATCTATCAAAGTTTGCCAGAATCGAATGCTTGTAACTTTTTACTGGAGCGTCAGAAAACCTTGAAATTTTGTGACAATAAAGAACTCGTGCCTCTTATCAATTTAAGCTATCGCTCATAGCTATGCTACCCCTGAGTCCCAAATCAAACACTGATAACTTCTATACGGTGCGTCCTACACCTATCAAACATTGCAACATTCAAATGCTTGTAACTTTTTACTGGAGCGTCATAAAACCTTGAAATTTTGTGACAATAAATTACTCGTACCTCTTATCAATTTAAGCTATCGTTCATAGCTATGCTACCCTTGAGTCCCAAATCAAACACTGATAAAACTTCAAATGGCCCTAACTTCTACACGTTGCATCCTGCATCTATCAAAGTTTGCCAGAATCGAATGTTTGTAACTTTTTACTGGAGCGTCATAAAACCTTGAAATTTTGTGACAATAAAGAACTCGTGCCTCTTATCAATTTAAGCTATCGTTCATAGGTATGCTACCCTTGAGTCCCAAATCAAACACTGATCAAACTTCAAATGACCCTAACTTCTACACGCTGCATCCTGCATCTATCAAAGTTTGCCAGAATCGAATGCTTGTAACTTTTTACTGGAGCGTCATAAAACCTTGAAATTTTGTGACAATAAATTACTCGTACCTCTTAGCAATTTAAGCTATCGTTCATAGCTATGCTACCCTTGAGTCCCAAATCAAACACTGATCCTACTTCAAATGGCCCTAACTTCTATACGGTGCGTCCTACACCTATCAAACTTTGCAACATTCAAATGCTTGTAACTTTTTACTGGAGCGTCATAAAACCTTGAAATTTTAGACAATAAATTACTCGTACCTCTTATCAATTTAAGCTATCGTTCATAGCTATGCTACCCTTGAGTCCCAAATCAAACACTGATCAAACTTCAAATGACCCTAACTTCTACACGCTGCATCCTGCATCTATCAAAGTTTGCCAGAATCGAATGTTTGTAACTTTTTACTGGAGCGTCATAAAACCTTGAAATTTTGTGACAATAAAGAACTCGTGCCTCTTATCAATTTAAGCTATCGTTCATAGGTATGTTACCCTTGAGTCCCAAATCAAACACTGATAAAACTTCAAATGGCCCTAACTTCTACACGCTGCATCCTGCATCTATCAAAGTTTGCCAGAATCGAATGCTTGTAACTTTTTACTGGAGCGTCATAAAACTTGAAATTTATTGACAATAAAGTAGTCGAGCCTATTATCAATTTAAGTTATCGGTCACAGCTATGCTACCCTTCAGTCCAAATAAAACACTGACAAAACTTCAAATTGTCCTAACTTCTATACGGTCCATCCTACACCTATCAATGTTTGCAACAATCAAATGCTGGAAACTTTTTACTGGAGCGTCATAAAACCTTGAAATTTTGTGACAATATAGTGCTCGAGCCTCTTATCAATTTAAGCTATCGCTCATAGCTATGCTACCCCTGAGTCCCAAATCAAACACTGATAAAACTTCAAATGGCCCTAACTTGTATACGGTGCGTCCTACACCTATCAAACTTTGCAACATTCAAATGCTTGTAAGTTTTTACTGGAGCGTTATAAAACCTTGAAATTTTGTGACAATAAATTACTCGTACCTCTTATCAATTTAAGCTATCGCTCATAGCTATGCTACCCTTGAGTCCCAAATCAAACACTGATCAAACTTCAAATGGCCCTAACTTCTATACGGTGCGTCCTACACCTATCAAACTTTGCAACATTCAAATGCTTGTAACTTTTTACTGGAGCGTCATAAAACCTTGAAATTTTGTGACAATAAATTACTCGTACCTCTTATCAATTTAAGCTATCGTTCATAGCTATGCTACCCTTGAGTCCCAAATCAAACACTGATCAAACTTCAAATGACCCTAACTTCTACACGCTGCATCCTGCATCTATCAAAGTTTGCCAGAATCGAATGCTTGTAACTTTTTACTGGAGCGTCAAAAAACCTTGAAATTTTGTGACAATAAATTACTCGTACCTCTTAGCAATTTAAGCTATCGTTCATAGCTATGCTACCCTTGAGTCCCAAATAAAACACTGATCAAACTTCAAATGGCCCTAACTTCTATACGGTGCGTCCTACACCTATCAAACTTTGCAACATTCAAATGCTTGTAAGTTTTTACTGGAGCGTCAGAAAACCTTGAAATTTTGTGACAAAAAATTACTCGTACCTCTTATCAATTTAAGCTATCGTTCATAGCTATGCTACCCTTGAGTCCCAAATCAAACACTGAACAAACTTCAAATGGCCCTAACTTCTATACGGTGCGTCCTACACATATCAAACTTTGCAACATTCAAATGCTTGTAACTTTTTACTGGAGCGTCATAAAACCTTGAAATTTTAGACAATAAATTACTCGTACCTCTTATCAATTTAAGCTATCGTTCATAGCTATGCTACCCTTGAGTCCCAAATCAAACACTGATCAAACTTCAAATGACCCTAACTTCTACACGCTGCATCCTGCATCTATCAAAGTTTGCCAGAATCGAATGCTTGTAACTTTTTACTGGAGCGTCATAAAACCTTGAAATTTTGTGACAATAAAGAACTCGTGCCTCTGATCAATTTAAGCTATCGTTCATAGGTATGCTACCCTTGAGTCCCAAATCAAACACTGATAAAACTTCAAATGGCCCTAACTTCTACACGCTGCATCCTGCATCTATCAAAGTTTGCCAGAATCGAATGCTTGTAACTTTTTACTGGAGCGTCAGAAAACCTTGAAATTTTGTGACAATAAAGAACTCGTGCCTCTTATCAATTTAAGCTATCGCTCATAGCTATGCTACCCCTGAGTCCCAAATCAAACACTGATAACTTCTATACGGTGCGTCCTACACCTATCAAACATTGCAACATTCAAATGCTTGTAACTTTTTACTGGAGCGTCATAAAACCTTGAAATTTTGTGACAATAAATTACTCGTACCTCTTATCAATTTAAGCTATCGTTCATAGCTATGCTACCCTTGAGTCCCAAATCAAACACTGATCAAACTTCAAATGGCCCTAACTTCTACACGCTGCATCCTGCATCTATCAAAGTTTGCCAGAATCGAATGCTTGTAACTTTTTACTGGAGCGTCAGAAAACCTTGAAATTTTGTGACAATAAAGAACTCGTGCCTCTTATCAATTTAAGCTATCGCTCATAGCTATGCTACCCCTGAGTCCCAAATCAAACACTGATAAAACTTCAAATGGCCCTAACTTCTATACGGTGCGTCCTACACCTATCAAACATTGCAACATTCAAATGCTTGTAACTTTTTACTGGAGCGTCATAAAACCTTGAAATTTTGTGACAATAAATTACTCGTACCTCTTATCAATTTAAGCTATCGTTCATAGCTATGCTACCCTTGAGTCCCAAATCAAACACTGATAAAACTTCAAATGGCCCTAACTTCTACACGTTGCATCCTGCATCTATCAAAGTTTGCCAGAATCGAATGTTTGTAACTTTTTACTGGAGCGTCATAAAACCTTGAAATTTTGTGACAATAAAGAACTCGTGCCTCTTATCAATTTAAGCTATCGTTCATAGGTATGCTACCCTTGAGTCCCAAATCAAACACTGATCAAACTTCAAATGACCCTAACTTCTACACGCTGCATCCTGCATCTATCAAAGTTTGCCAGAATCGAATGCTTGTAACTTTTTACTGGAGCGTCATAAAACCTTGAAATTTTGTGACAATAAATTACTCGTACCTCTTAGCAATTTAAGCTATCGTTCATAGCTATGCTACCCTTGAGTCCCAAATCAAACACTGATCCTACTTCAAATGGCCCTAACTTCTATACGGTGCGTCCTACACCTATCAAACTTTGCAACATTCAAATGCTTGTAAGTTTTTACTGGAGCGTCAGAAAACCTTGAAATTTTGTGACAAAAAATTACTCGTACCTCTTATCAATTTAAGCTATCGTTCATAGCTATGCTACCCTTGAGTCCCAAATCAAACACTGATCAAACTTCAAATGGCCCTAACTTCTATACGGTGCGTCCTACACATATCAAACTTTGCAACATTCAAATGCTTGTAACTTTTTACTGGAGCGTCATAAAACCTTGAAATTTTAGACAATAAATTACTCGTACCTCTTATCAATTTAAGCTATCGTTCATAGCTATGCTACCCTTGAGTCCCAAATCAAACACTGATCAAACTTCAAATGACCCTAACTTCTACACGCTGCATCCTGCATCTATCAAAGTTTGCCAGAATCGAATGCTTGTAACTTTTTACTGGAGCGTCATAAAACCTTGAAATTTTGTGACAATAAAGAACTCGTGCCTCTGATCAATTTAAGCTATCGTTCATAGGTATGCTACCCTTGATTCCCAAATCAAACACTGATAAAACTTCAAATGGCCCTAACTTCTACACGCTGCATCCTGCATCTATCAAAGTTTGCCAGAATCGAATGCTTGTAACTTTTTACTGGAGCGTCAGAAAACCTTGAAATTTTGTGACAATAAAGAACTCGTGCCTCTTATCAATTTAAGCTATCGCTCATAGCTATGCTACCCCTGAGTCCCAAATCAAGCACTGATAAAACTTCAAATGGCCCTAACTTCTATACGGTGCGTCCTACACCTATCAAACATTGCAACATTCAAATGCTTGTAACTTTTTACTGGAGCGTCATAAAACCTTGAAATTTTGTGACAATAAATTACTCGTACCTCTTATCAATTTAAGCTATCGTTCATAGCTATGCTACCCTTGAGTCCCAAATCAAACACTGATAAAACTTCAAATGGCCCTAACTTCTACACACTGCATCCTGCATCTATCAAAGTTTGCCAGAATCGAATGCTTGTACCTTTTTACTGGAGCGTCAGAAAACCTTGAAATTTTGTGACAATAAAGAACTCGTGCCTCTTATCAATTTAAGCTATCGCTCATAGCTATGCTACCCCTGAGTCCCAAATCAAACACTGATAAAACTTCAAATGGCCCTAACTTCTATACGGTGCGTCCTACACCTATCAAACTTTGCAACATTCAAATGCTTGTAACTTTTTACTGGAGCGTCATAAAACCTTGAAATTTTGTGACAATAAATTACTCGTACCTCTTATCAATTTAAGCTATCGTTCATAGCTATGCTACCCTTGAGTCCCAAATCAAACACTGATAAAACTTCAAATGGCCCTAACTTCTACACGTTGCATCCTGCATCTATCAAAGTTTGCCAGAATCGAATGTTTGTAACTTTTTACTGGAGCGTCATAAAACCTTGAAATTTTGTGACAATAACGAACTCGTGCCTCTTATCAATTTAAGCTATCGTTCATAGGTATGCTACCCTTGAGTCCCAAATCAAACACTGATAAAACTTCAAATGGCCCTAACTTCTACACGCTGCATCCTGCATCTATCAAAGTTTGCCAGAATCGAATGCTTGTAACTTTTTACTGGAGCGTCATAAAACTTGAAATTTATTGACAATAAAGTAGTCGAGCCTATTATCAATTTAAGTTATCGGTCACAGCTATGCTACCCTTCAGTCCAAATCAAACACTGATAAAACTTCAAATTGTCCTAACTTCTATACGGTCCATCCTACACCTATCAATGTTTGCAACAATCAAATGCTGGAAACTTTTTACTGGAGCGTCATAAAACCTTGAAATTTTGTGACAATATAGTGCTCGAGCCTCTTATCAATTTAAGCTATCGCTCATAGCTATGCTACCCCTGAGTCCCAAATCAAACACTGATCAAACTTCAAATGGCCCTAACTTCTATACGGTGCGTCCTACACCTATCAAACTTTGCAACATTCAAATGCTTGTAACTTTTTACTGGAGCGTCATAAAACCTTGAAATTTTGTGACAATAAATTACTCGTACCTCTTATCAATTTAAGCTATCGTTCATAGCTATGCTACCCTTGAGTCCCAAATCAAACACTGATCAAACTTCAAATGGCCCTAACTTCTACACGCTGCATCCTGCATCTTTCAAACTTTGCCAGAATCGAGTGCTTGTAACTTTTTACTGGAGCGTCAGAAAACCTTGAAATTTTGTGACAAAAAATTACTCGTACCTCTTATCAATTTAAGCTATCGTTCATAGCTATGCTACCCTTGAGTCCCAAATCAAACACTGATCAAACTTCAAATGGCCCTAACTTCTATACGGTGCGTCCTACACATATCAAACTTTGCAACATTCAAATGCTTGTAACTTTTTACTGGAGCGTCATAAAACCTTGAAATTTTAGACAATAAATTACTCGTACCTCTTATCAATTTAAGCTATCGTTCATAGCTATGCTACCCTTGAGTCCCAAATCAAACACTGATCAAACTTCAAATGGCCCTAACTTCTACACGCTGCATCCTGCATCTTTCAAACTTTGCCAGAATCGAGTGCTTGTAACTTTTTACTGGAGCGTCAGAAAACCTTGAAATTTTGTGACAAAAAATTACTCGTACCTCTTATCAATTTAAGCTATCGTTCATAGCTATGCTACCCTTGAGTCCCAAATCAAACACTGATCAAACTTCAAATGGCCCTAACTTCTATACGGTGCGTCCTACACATATCAAACTTTGCAACATTCAAATGCTTGTAACTTTTTACTGGAGCGTCATAAAACCTTGAAATTTTAGACAATAAATTACTCGTACCTCTTATCAATTTAAGCTATCGTTCATAGCTATGCTACCCTTGAGTCCCAAATCAAACACTGATCAAACTTCAAATGACCCTAACTTCTACACGCTGCATCCTGCATCTATCAAAGTTTGCCAGAATCGAATGCTTGTAACTTTTTACTGGAGCGTCAAAAAACCTTGAAATTTTGTGACAATAAATTACTCGTACCTCTTAGCAATTTAAGCTATCGTTCATAGCTATGCTACCCTTGAGTCCCAAATAAAACACTGATCAAACTTCAAATGGCCCTAACTTCTATACGGTGCGTCCTACACCTATCAAACTTTGCAACATTCAAATGCTTGTAAGTTTTTACTGGAGCGTCAGAAAACCTTGAAATTTTGTGACAAAAAATTACTCGTACCTCTTATCAATTTAAGCTATCGTTCATAGCTATGCTACCCTTGAGTCCCAAATCAAACACTGAACAAACTTCAAATGGCCCTAACTTCTATACGGTGCGTCCTACACATATCAAACTTTGCAACATTCAAATGCTTGTAACTTTTTACTGGAGCGTCATAAAACCTTGAAATTTTAGACAATAAATTACTCGTACCTCTTATCAATTTAAGCTATCGTTCATAGCTATGCTACCCTTGAGTCCCAAATCAAACACTGATCAAACTTCAAATGACCCTAACTTCTACACGCTGCATCCTGCATCTATCAAAGTTTGCCAGAATCGAATGCTTGTAACTTTTTACTGGAGCGTCATAAAACCTTGAAATTTTGTGACAATAAAGAACTCGTGCCTCTGATCAATTTAAGCTATCGTTCATAGGTATGCTACCCTTGAGTCCCAAATCAAACACTGATAAAACTTCAAATGGCCCTAACTTCTATACGGTGCGTCCTACACATATCAAACTTTGCAACATTCAAATGCTTGTAACTTTTTACTGGAGCGTCATAAAACCTTGAAATTTTAGACAATAAATTACTCGTACCTCTTATCAATTTAAGCTATCGTTCATAGCTATGCTACCCTTGAGTCCCAAATCAAACACTGATCAAACTTCAAATGGCCCTAACTTCTACACGCTGCATCCTGCATCTTTCAAACTTTGCCAGAATCGAGTGCTTGTAACTTTTTACTGGAGCGTCAGAAAACCTTGAAATTTTGTGACAAAAAATTACTCGTACCTCTTATCAATTTAAGCTATCGTTCATAGCTATGCTACCCTTGAGTCCCAAATCAAACACTGATCAAACTTCAAATGGCCCTAACTTCTATACGGTGCGTCCTACACATATCAAACTTTGCAACATTCAAATGCTTGTAACTTTTTACTGGAGCGTCATAAAACCTTGAAATTTTAGACAATAAATTACTCGTACCTCTTATCAATTTAAGCTATCGTTCATAGCTATGCTACCCTTGAGTCCCAAATCAAACACTGATAAAACTTCAAATGGCCCTAACTTCTACACGCTGCATCCTGCATCTATCAAAGTTTGCCAGAATCGAATGCTTGTAACTTTTTACTGGAGCGTCAGAAAACCTTGAAATTTTGTGACAATAAAGAACTCGTGCCTCTTATCAATTTAAGCTATCGCTCATAGCTATGCTACCCCTGAGTCCCAAATCAAACACTGATAACTTCTATACGGTGCGTCCTACACCTATCAAACATTGCAACATTCAAATGCTTGTAACTTTTTACTGGAGCGTCATAAAACCTTGAAATTTTGTGACAATAAATTACTCGTACCTCTTATCAATTTAAGCTATCGTTCATAGCTATGCTACCCTTGAGTCCCAAATCAAACACTGATCAAACTTCAAATGGCCCTAACTTCTACACGCTGCATCCTGCATCTATCAAAGTTTGCCAGAATCGAATGCTTGTAACTTTTTACTGGAGCGTCAGAAAACCTTGAAATTTTGTGACAATAAAGAACTCGTGCCTCTTATCAATTTAAGCTATCGCTCATAGCTATGCTACCCCTGAGTCCCAAATCAAACACTGATAAAACTTCAAATGGCCCTAACTTCTATACGGTGCGTCCTACACCTATCAAACATTGCAACATTCAAATGCTTGTAACTTTTTACTGGAGCGTCATAAAACCTTGAAATTTTGTGACAATAAATTACTCGTACCTCTTATCAATTTAAGCTATCGTTCATAGCTATGCTACCCTTGAGTCCCAAATCAAACACTGATAAAACTTCAAATGGCCCTAACTTCTACACGTTGCATCCTGCATCTATCAAAGTTTGCCAGAATCGAATGTTTGTAACTTTTTACTGGAGCGTCATAAAACCTTGAAATTTTGTGACAATAAAGAACTCGTGCCTCTTATCAATTTAAGCTATCGTTCATAGGTATGCTACCCTTGAGTCCCAAATCAAACACTGATCAAACTTCAAATGACCCTAACTTCTACACGCTGCATCCTGCATCTATCAAAGTTTGCCAGAATCGAATGCTTGTAACTTTTTACTGGAGCGTCATAAAACCTTGAAATTTTGTGACAATAAATTACTCGTACCTCTTAGCAATTTAAGCTATCGTTCATAGCTATGCTACCCTTGAGTCCCAAATCAAACACTGATCCTACTTCAAATGGCCCTAACTTCTATACGGTGCGTCCTACACCTATCAAACTTTGCAACATTCAAATGCTTGTAAGTTTTTACTGGAGCGTCAGAAAACCTTGAAATTTTGTGACAAAAAATTACTCGTACCTCTTATCAATTTAAGCTATCGTTCATAGCTATGCTACCCTTGAGTCCCAAATCAAACACTGATCAAACTTCAAATGGCCCTAACTTCTATACGGTGCGTCCTACACATATCAAACTTTGCAACATTCAAATGCTTGTAACTTTTTACTGGAGCGTCATAAAACCTTGAAATTTTAGACAATAAATTACTCGTACCTCTTATCAATTTAAGCTATCGTTCATAGCTATGCTACCCTTGAGTCCCAAATCAAACACTGATCAAACTTCAAATGACCCTAACTTCTACACGCTGCATCCTGCATCTATCAAAGTTTGCCAGAATCGAATGCTTGTAACTTTTTACTGGAGCGTCATAAAACCTTGAAATTTTGTGACAATAAAGAACTCGTGCCTCTGATCAATTTAAGCTATCGTTCATAGGTATGCTACCCTTGAGTCCCAAATCAAACACTGATAAAACTTCAAATGGCCCTAACTTCTACACGCTGCATCCTGCATCTATCAAAGTTTGCCAGAATCGAATGCTTGTAACTTTTTACTGGAGCGTCAGAAAACCTTGAAATTTTGTGACAATAAAGAACTCGTGCCTCTTATCAATTTAAGCTATCGCTCATAGCTATGCTACCCCTGAGTCCCAAATCAAACACTGATAAAACTTCAAATGGCCCTAACTTCTATACGGTGCGTCCTACACCTATCAAACATTGCAACATTCAAATGCTTGTAACTTTTTACTGGAGCGTCATAAAACCTTGAAATTTTGTGACAATAAATTACTCGTACCTCTTATCAATTTAAGCTATCGTTCATAGCTATGCTACCCTTGAGTCCCAAATCAAACACTGATAAAACTTCAAATGGCCCTAACTTCTACACACTGCATCCTGCATCTATCAAAGTTTGCCAGAATCGAATGCTTGTACCTTTTTACTGGAGCGTCAGAAAACCTTGAAATTTTGTGACAATAAAGAACTCGTGCCTCTTATCAATTTAAGCTATCGCTCATAGCTATGCTACCCCTGAGTCCCAAATCAAACACTGATAAAACTTCAAATGGCCCTAACTTCTATACGGTGCGTCCTACACCTATCAAACATTGCAACATTCAAATGCTTGTAACTTTTTACTGGAGCGTCATAAAACCTTGAAATTTTGTGACAATAAATTACTCGTACCTCTTATCAATTTAAGCTATCGTTCATAGCTATGCTACCCTTGAGTCCCAAATCAAACACTGATAAAACTTCAAATGGCCCTAACTTCTACACGTTGCATCCTGCATCTATCAAAGTTTGCCAGAATCGAATGTTTGTAACTTTTTACTGGAGCGTCATAAAACCTTGAGATTTTGTGACAATAAAGAACTCGTGCCTCTTATCAATTTAAGCTATCGTTCATAGGTATGCTACCCTTGAGTCCCAAATCAAACACTGATAAAACTTCAAATGGCCCTAACTTCTACACGCTGCATCCTGCATCTATCAAAGTTTGCCAGAATCGAATGCTTGTAACTTTTTACTGGAGCGTCATAAAACTTGAAATTTATTGACAATAAAGTAGTCGAGCCTATTATCAATTTAAGTTATCGGTCACAGCTATGCTACCCTTCAGTCCAAATCAAACACTGATAAAACTTCAAATTGTCCTAACTTCTATACGGTCCATCCTACACCTATCAATGTTTGCAACAATCAAATGCTGGAAACTTTTTACTGGAGCGTCATAAAACCTTGAAATTTTGTGACAATATAGTGCTCGAGCCTCTTATCAATTTAAGCTATCGCTCATAGCTATGCTACCCCTGAGTCCCAAATCAAACACTGATAAAACTTCAAATGGCCCTAACTTGTATACGGTGCGTCCTACACCTATCAAACTTTGCAACATTCAAATGCTTGTAACTTTTTACTGGAGCGTTATAAAACCTTGAAATTTTCTGACAATAAATTACTCGTACCTCTTATCAATTTAAGCTATCGCTCATAGCTATGCTACCCTTGAGTCCCAAATCAAACACTGATCAAACTTCAAATGGCCCTAACTTCTACACGCTGCATCCTGCATCTATCAAAGTTTGCCAGAATCGAATGCTTGTAACTTTTTACTGGAGCGTCAGAAAACCTTGAAATTTTGTGACAATAAAGAACTCGTGCCTCTTATCAATTTAAGCTATCGCACATAGCTATGCTACCCCTGAGTCCCAAATCAAACACTGATAAAACTTCAAATGGCCCTAACTTCTATAGGGTGCGTCCTACACCTATCAAACTTTGCAACATTCAAATGCTTGTAAGTTTTTACTGGAGCGTCATAAAACCTTGAAATTTTGTGACAATAAATTACTCGTACCTCTTATCAATTTAAGCTATCGTTCATAGCTATGCTACCCTTGAGTCCCAAATCAAACACTGATCAAACTTCAAATGGCCCTAACTTCTACACGCTGCATCCTGCATCTATCAAAGTTTGCCAGAATCGAATGTTTGTAACTTTTTACTGGAGCGTCATAAAACCTTGAAATTTTGTGACAATAAAGAACTCGTGCCTCTTATCAATTTAAGCTATCGTTCATAGGTATGCTACCCTTGAGTCCCAAATCAAACACTGATAAAACTTCAAATGGCCCTAACTTCTACACGCTGCATCCTGCATCTATCAAAGTTTGCCAGAATCGAATGCTTGTAACTTTTTACTGGTGCGTCATAAAACTTGAAATTTATTCACAATAAAGTAGTCGAGCCTATTATCATTTTAAGTTATCGGTCACAGCTATGCTACCCTTCAGTCCAAATAAAACACTGATAAAACTTCAAATTGTCCTAACTTCTATACGGTCCATCCTACACCTATCAATGTTTGCAACAATCAAATGCTGGAAACTTTTTACTGGAGCGTCATAAAACCTTGAAATTTTGTGACAATATAGTGCTCGAGCCTCTTATCAATTTAAGCTATCGCTCATAGCTATGCTACCCCTGAGTCCCAAATCAAACACTGATAAAACTTCAAATGGCCCTAACTTGTATACGGTGCGTCCTACACCTATCAAACTTTGCAACATTCAAATGCTTGTAAGTTTTTACTGGAGCGTTATAAAACCTTGAAATTTTATGACAATAAATTACTCGTACCTCTTATCAATTTAAGCTATCGCTCATAGCTATGCTACCCTTGAGTCCCAAATCAAACACTGATCAAACTTCAAATGGCCCTAACTTGTATACGGTGCGTCCTACACCTATCAAACTTTGCAACATTCAAATGCTTGTAACTTTTTACTGGAGCGTCAAAAAACCTTGAAATTTTGTGACAATAAATTACTCGTACCTCTTATCAATTTAAGCTATCGTTCATAGCTATGCTACCCTTGAGTCCCAAATCAAACACTGATCAAACTTCAAATGGCCCTAACTTCTACACGCTGCATCCTGCATCTTTCAAACTTTGCCAGAATCGAGTGCTTGTAACTTTTTACTGGAGCGTCAGAAAACCTTGAAATTTTGTGACAAAAAATTACTCGTACCTCTTATCAATTTAAGCTATCGTTCATAGCTATGCTACCCTTGAGTCCCAAATCAAACACTGATCAAACTTCAAATGGCCCTAACTTCTATACGGTGTGTCCTACACATATCAAACTTTGCAACATTCAAATGCTTGTAACTTTTAACTGGAGCGTCATAAAACCTTGAAATTTTAGACAATAAATTACTCGTACCTCTTATCAATTTAAGCTATCGTTCATAGCTATGCTACCCTTGAGTCCCAAATCAAACACTGATCAAACTTCAAATGACCCTAACTTCTACACGCTGCATCCTGCATCTATCAAAGTTTGCCAGAATCGAATGCTTGTAACTTTTTACTGGAGCGTCATAAAACCTTGAAATTTTGTGACAATAAATTACTCGTACCTCTTAGCAATTTAAGCTATCGTTCATAGCTATGCTACCCTTGAGTCCCAAATCAAACACTGACCAAACTTCAAATGGCCCTAACTTCTATACAGTGCGTCCTACATCTATCAAACTTTGCAACATTCAAATGCTTGTAAGTTTTTACTGGAGCGTCATAAAACCTTGAAATTTTGTGACAATAAATTACTCGTACCTCTTATCAATTTAAGCTATCGTTCATAGCTATGCTACCCTTGAGTCCCAAATCAAACACTGATCAAACTTCAAATGGCCCTAACTTCTACACGCTGCATCCTGCATCTATCAAAGTTTGCCAGAATCGAATGCTTGTAACTTTTTACTGGAGCGTCATAAAACTTGAAATTTATTCACAATAAAGTAGTCGAGCCTATTATCAATTTAAGTTATCGGTCACAGCTATGCTACCCTTCAGTCCAAATCAAACACTGATAAAACTTCAAATTGTCCTTACTTCTATACGGTGCGTCCTACACCTATCAAACTTTGCAACATTCAAATGCTTGTAACTTTTTACTGGAGCGTCATAAAACCTTGAAATTTTGTGACAATAAATTACTCGTACCTCTTATCAATTTAAGCTATCGTTCATAGCTATGCTACCCTTGAGTCCCAAATCAAACACTGATCAAACTTCAAATGGTCCTAACTTCTACACGCTGCATCCTGCATCTTTCAAACTTTGCCAGAATCGAGTGCTTGTAACTTTTTACTGGAGCGTCAGAAAACCTTGAAATTTTGTGACAAAAAATTACTCGTACCTCTTATCAATTTAAGCTATCGTTCATAGCTATGCTACCCTTGAGTCCCAAATCAAACACTGATCAAACTTCAAATGGCCCTAACTTCTATACGGTGCGTCCTACACATATCAAACTTTGCAACATTCAAATGCTTGTAACTTTTTACTATAGCGTCATAAAACCTTGAAATTTTAGACAATAAATTACTCGTACCTCTTATCAATTTAAGCTATCGTTCATAGCTATGCTACCCTTGAGTCCCAAATCAAACACTGATCAAACTTCAAATGACCCTAACTTCTACACGCTGCATCCTGCATCTATCAAAGTTTGCCAGAATCGAATGCTTGTAACTTTTTACTGGAGCGTCATAAAACCTTGAAATTTTGTGACAATAAAGAACTCGTGCCTCTGATCAATTTAAGCTATCGTTCATAGGTATGCTACCCTTGAGTCCCAAATCAAACACTGATAAAACTTCAAATGGCCCTAACTTCTACACGCTGCATCCTGCATCTATCAAAGTTTGCCAGAATCGAATGCTTGTAACTTT